>OZ018317.1:72852315-73089992 GCA_963969495.1 Ceratothoa steindachneri
TCAATCTTTGTTTAGTATGAATTTATTTTCATTCTCAGTTCTTTTCGCATTTATCTCTGAATTTACTGTAAACTTCGATGCTGTATTTCATTAGTTCACTAAAAATGTCATTAAAACATTTAAATATTGTAAGAATTTCTTGGTGCCTGAAAATATCTATCACTTTTGGTAGCTTTTAGCAAAGGATGGAAATATTTCTTAAATGTACTTGACTGACCAACGAAAAACGCAAAATTGCTTTCTTCTGGGTGAATAAATGCTCAGATTTTTATAAAATGAATATGACGAGAAAAAAACAATTGAAGGTGGAAATTACTAAAAAAACACGAAGTAAATCTTTATTTTTATTCTTTATTTCACCCATTATCCTTTTTTCTTTCTTAACTCTGGCTTTTGCATCTTGTAGGCTCTTTTTTCGACCTTTTTCTCTTTTGTTTGCACTATCTTTTCTTTGTTATCTTAATTTTCATCCTATCTTTCTATTTACTATCATCGCTTAAATTGTTTCGTCTCTAAATCTCACTTTAAGCTGCCACCTTATTCTTATTTGCTTATATCTAAGCAAAATTTTTCTGATCGATGAGAAACTTTAACGACCCTCAAAATATTAGAATGGCCATGCAATGAAATATGGATGAATTTCATGGAGATACTGTAATTTCCTCCTTATATTTTAATCTACATATTTCCCTGGTGTGGTTATATTATACATATGTTTCTCATACGCAATAACATATAGGAATAGATAAAAACAACATCAACAAGTTTATACTAGGGAAATAAAAAATTGTGGCGAATTTAAGAATGTAAATTATGTATCCAGAAAAAATGGTGAATCAATAGTTTTATCATTTTAAATTGTAGAATGTTTTTGCAACTCCTTATAATTGAAGAAGATTTAGCATGAGAATCGTCTTCGCCCCACCAGTAAAAACATTTGGAAATTAGTCTTTGTTCTAAAATTTCTGTAATCCAAAACAAGACTGTCTCCTTTAGGAGTTGATATGGGAAATGGAAAAAATGAAATCTCTCGATCTCGTCGTTACTGGGCGAGGAACCGTAAGAAATTTAACAGAATTAAGGAAATAAAAGGAATTGAAAGGGAAAAGATCGTGTAAAGAACTAGCATTAACAATCTTGAGCAAAAGTAAAACTATAAAAAATAAACACAACAATAACAAATGCCGGTAAGCAAAGTGTCATAATCCAATAGTCTTAGAATCTCTTTTTGGTATTAGAAGAAAGAGTTTAAGGTTTCTAGTATTAAATCTTAGTTCATTTTACGTTGCGCAAACAAAATTGCGTTACTGAGAGGTTATGTTATCTGCCTGCTCTTTTTTCTCTCGCTATATTTCTCAATTATTGCTTAATATCATTAACGAAGTTTAAAAAATTAATCGAATTTGTCTTAGAATTTCTGTGTAAATTATCTTTCCCTTTAGTAATGCAGGTATTAATTAATATTTATAAAATATATATAATTATTTGAAACTAAGTTATTTGAATCTTTCCGAATGATGAGAGATAATCGTTTTCTCTTTATTGCGATTGAATTTTAAGTTGATAATGGCAACATAGCCTTTATAAATGTCAAAGTGTGGTCAGAATATTTACTTCTCTCTCTCTCTTGATAGACAAAATGTGAATGTTTACGCAAGTCAATGAATAAAATTTAATAATTTTGTCTCCTTCGCCTGTTTTATACGAGGGAGGGTCAATAGATTTTGCTAGTCGGTAAGGCAAAACAGAGGAAGGGGGATGGCTCTTTGTGATGGTGTTAGAACAAGTTATGACAAGTCAAGACCTGCAGCCACAAGCTCTTGCCTCGTCTATTTAAGAAGCAGTAGCTGATCGCAGATCGTCACTCACAATTTTTTCAACAATGGAGAAGGTTGAGCACCGCGCAGTGATCAAATTTTTGACCAAGGAAGGCAAGAATGCAAAAAGAGTTCCATGAACGCATGGTTGCAGTGTACACCAACCATGACCCTTCCTATGCAACCATTGCTCGCTGGAATAGGGAGATCCGCCATGGTCGTGAGTTCCTTAAAGATGGCCCCTGTTCAGGACGCCCGTCAGAGGTGACCAACGAGGAAAATGTGGCCTGTGTGGAGAGGATGATCCACGAAAATCGGCGGGTGAAGGTCGAAGAAATCGAGCGAGAACTTGGAATATCACATGGAAGTGTTATCAAAATCATCCACAACAATTTGGCCATGACCGAGGTCTCTGCCCGTTGGGTCCCTAGAAACCCCACGCCCCATGATCGACTTCAACGTCGTCAAAGTCCACAAGGCCAGAATTACACAAGCTGCCCTGCGTGAGTGTGGATTCGAGAAACTCAACCAACCCCCCTGCAGTCCAGATCTGGCCCCTAGCGACTACTTTTTATTCCGCTAGCTCAAGGCTGTCCTGCGTGGACGCCATCCAGGAGTGGATTGAACAGCAGTCGGGAGATTTCTGGTTGTCAGGAATTCAAAGCCTCAGGGACAAGTGGCGCGAGTGCATTGAAGTCTAGGGTAGTTATATTGAAAAGTAATAAAACCCTTTTCCTCATATCTCATTTACTTATATCCAAATTGCAAAACTTATTGACCGCCCCTCGTAGTGTCGTGGATCAATTTAAAGCCATGTTAAAAATGCTGACCTATACTCTAAACTCTTCCTCTGATCGTAGTTCCCATTCTCGAACGGGCTCGCGCAGCCCGCATAAACACAGTGACCACTATCGAACCCATTTGCCCACAAATATGTAATAAGGCACTCTCTAAAGAGTATTATTCATAACACTGGTCTGCCTCATAAAGGTACCTTAAGTTTTCTGTAGTGTTTCTTAATAAAATTGACCTCCTAAATCCGAATCTAGCATCCGTTTTTCTCTATCAGGTCCAGTTTGTGCAATACAGGAGGTGATAATAACACTGGTCTGCGTCAAAAATGTACCTTAGGTTTTCTATAGTGTTTCTTAATAAAATTTAGCTCCTCAATCCGAATCTGTCATCCGTTTTTCTCTATCACCTCCAGTTTTTGCGATACAGGGGGTAATAATAATTTTATAGTTTATACATCTCCTATATTACATAAAATTTCAATAGTTTTTGCACTGTTCTATTTGCAGTAAATTTTGTGTACATTTTAAGTAATTATGCAAATAGGTTTATATTTTGCAGGTTAAAAATTGATTAGTATGCACTATGAGAAGAAGATTTGGCCTCCACGAGAAGCATTTAGAATTAGATCAAATAATGTGATAGCTGAACCTTTATTGGCTCCTCACAAAATACTACTTCCTCCACTGCATATAAAGCTTGGCATAATGAAAAATTATGTCAAAACCCTTAATAAAGTAGGCCAAGCTTTTAAATTTCTTCTTCAAAAATTTCCACAAATCAGTGACGCTAAGCTCCATGGGGGAATTTTTGATGGACTTCAAATCAAGAACTTGATCAGCAATTTGATGCATCAATGAAGGACATAGAAAAAGATGCCTGGAAAGCTTTCAAAGCTCTAGTTAACAATTTTCTAGGCAATAAAAGAAGCCTAGAAGAATATGTTGCCCTGGTCAATCAGCTCTTAACAAGTCTCAAACATTTGGGAGCTCGAATGTCTATAAAGATACACTTTTTACAGTCCCATCTCGATTATTTTCCTGACAACTGCGGGGATTACAGTAAAGAACATGGGCAAAGATTCCCTTAGGACATAAAAACAATGGAATCCAGGTACCAGTGTAAATGGAACGGAAACATGCTTGCTGACTACTGTTGGTGTTTGAAGCGTGATGCACCAGATGACAGGCACAAACGAAAATCGTCAAGGGCGTCTGTTCTTCGAAATTATAATTATTTTCTTTATTATGTTGCATTCTTTTATTTTTTGTTTATTAAAAGAATTATAGTTTACATACGTGTATTCCTGTTTATATGATATAACAGTAATAATGCATTATTAGATAGAGAAAGTTTTTTTTTTTAAATTCAGAAAAAATGAGGTAATCTCAATGAAAATGGTGTATGCTGTACTGAGAAAATCTGACCTGATTGAACAAATATACATTCATTTTTGAGCTCAGGAGGTTGGATTCATTAAGAAACCACAAAAAAATCCTGGGGAACATAAAAAAAATGTTCAAACGCAGGCCTGTGTAATTTTATAGTTTATACATGTCCTATTTTGCATAAAAATTTCAATAGTTTTTGCACTGTTCTATTTGCAGTAAATTTTGTGTACATTTTAAGTAATTATGCAAGTAGGCTTATATTTTGCAGGTTAAAAATTGATTAGTATTATAATAATAAGAATAATAATAATAGTGGTTGAGTTAAAAATGAACAGAAAATGTAAGAATAGCTCCGACAGATTTTGCTATGTTTGCGGCAAAGTGACTTTTCCCGAGCAGCAAAGTACAATCCCTCCTGTAATTAAATCTTTGTATCATGCATATTTTGGAGTAAGGCTAAGAGATCAAGATAAAAGTTTTGCACCACATATCTGCTGCAAGGGATGCTACATAAGTTTAAGACGCTGGAGTCAGGGCGAACAGAAGTCTCTCTCTGTTGGTGTTCCCATGGTGTGGAGAGAGGGCAAGGACCACACTACAGAATGCTATTTTTGCATGCCAAATCTTAAAGGTGAGCATTGTATCAAGTATTTAACCTTTCTGTATTATACTGGCTCCTGAAAATGTCATTATTATGCATAGACTTAGCATAAAATTAAAAACTAACATAGTTCACTTCAGCATGAACATATCTTTTACTAAACATTTATGTACTATCTGCAACTCCAAATCAATTCCTTTATGTAATATGCAATTATATTTTTCCATAGGTATAAACAAGAAGAATAAACATAGTGTGGCATTTCCGGATGTTCCTTCTGCCATCAAACCCCTGCCCCATGGTCCAGGAATTCCTATACCTTCTTTCCCTGAGCATATAGAGGTCCATGAAGAGATTAATATGGAGGTTTATCAAGATTATGACACATCTGAGTCTTATCAAGTTTCTACACATATTATGGTCGCAAGACCATTCACTCAAGTTTAGTTAAATGACCTGACCAGGGATCTGGGGCTTTCAAAGGAGAATGCACAACTTCTTGGCTCTTGACTTCGTAAAAGTAATACTCTCGCTAAAGAAACAACATTTTTTGGTACAGAAATAGAGAACAAGAGTTTCGAAGCTATTTCTTACAGCATTCTTCCAGCTCTTTAGTATATTGCCTCAATATTAAAGGAATGTTGAGGCCCTTCGAATTCCCTACAACCCATTAGAATGGAGGCGTTTGACATATTCCTTCTGTAGAAGTTTAAAAGCAGTGTTACTGAATATTGGTAACGAGATAGCTTCCGTACCTTTAGGCCAGGGTTTAGGGGCCATGGCACATCTGAAGGGGGCCACAGGAAAATTTTAAGCTCTAGAGGGGCCACAAATCCATGAAGGGGGTCACAGGACTCAACCTATTGAAACCTGAATTATAGTTAGGGCAGTACCTAATTTTAATTTATGCAGTTGAATTACATTTTTAAAATATTAATACATATGTTTTCTTTTTTTTTTAATATTCTATTAGCATAATAGGATCTACATTAATCTGTAAACAAATATTTTTCATCTTACAAGCTTATTCACCGCCGCACTCCATTGTGCGCTTGATCGTTATGCGCCTGGCACCGTTGTTGGCTTGATGAAAATTCTTCAGGTAGAACTTTAAATCCTTACAGTCTGTTCATCAAGTGGTTCGGCGTTATAGTATGTAAGTAGCTTTTATTTGTTTAACCTAATACTGCGAAGTTGTAGTAATTTTACTAGTTTTTAAAATTATAATAGATTTCCACAAGCAGAATAATATAAGACTTTTATAAGTAAATAACTGAGCATTTTTGTTTGTAAGTAAAGTGTGCCATTGCTAGGCCTACACCAAATCATTTTTTCTTCACTTCGGTTTCACTTAGGCCTTATTTACGAGATTACCATTTAATCTTAGATTATGATGATTGTACTTATCGTTTTGTATCTGCATTAATTTGAGTAATGTATATGTATATATAATATATTACTAAAATTAATGCAGATCTACCCCACTGAGGGAGTACATTTCTGCTGCTTTGCATTTAGGTACAGGTACAGAGTACCAGGATGTACAATCAACAACGAAAATTTCAGACATGTCTAATTAATAGAAACGCTCATAAAAATAGTTGCATTGTTTTGCGGTTCTTTTTTTGGTGTCAAATATTTACCATCAAGGGCAAATATTTAGCACAAAAAAGGAAAACAAAATTTTCAATGCAACTATTTTTATGAGCGTTTCTAAAAATTGGACATGTCTAAAATTTTCGTGGCTCACTGTAATAGGAGTTGGTGTTGGGCACAGACTCGGTGCTCTGCACAGGAAATGGAGGTTGTTTCTGGGTCTTTTCTTAGAAATACTCTTCCTTTTTCGCCGCTGAGATAAGCGCCTTTCATTCTGTTGCGGTGAGCTTCGGCTCTATAATATAATATATATATATATATATATATATATATATATATATATATATATATCATTAATATATTAAATTTATTCTGCACAGATTACCCATGGCTACGGCAACGAAGAAAAAATGTCGACAATACTCCAGTGAGTAGTTAACTTATGGTTTTATACATCCACCCAGACAATATAAAACAGCCATTGTGTCTTTTATGTATGGCTACACTTTCTTATGATAGTATGCGACCAAGTAAGCTTAAAATAAATTTGGAGAATAAGCACAAGGACAAAAAGACAAAACATTAGATTACTTTAAAAAGCTGCGGGATAATTTCCAAGCAAGGAGCACTATTAAAGATATATTTAGAAAAACAGCGACAAAACTAGACAAAGGTTTACTTGCATCTTATGAGATTTCCAAGATAATAGCAAAATCGGGAAAACCTCATACTATTGGCGAAGAATTGATTTTTCCTTCAGTATCTGTGGTTATTTCAACTGTCATGCAACAAAGTCCCCCAAAAATCACTGGTCATTCCGCTGAGCAACAATACAGTATCAAGACGTCGTATTGACGAAATGGCAAAGAATGTAGAGAAAAAACTCGTTAAACATTTACAAGCAAAGACCTTTGCATTACAAATTGATGAAACGTTATTACGTGATAACAAAGCCTTTCTCATGGCGTATGTTAAGTTTTTGGATAAAGGTAGATATAGGGGATTTATTGCACATTTAAAAGATGCTGTACCTAAAGTTTTTTGCATACACCATCAACATATGATTGCTTAAAACCTAGGAGGACGTCTGAAAGATTCACTTGATAGTGTAATCAAGGCAGTTAACCTTATCAAGTCAAATCCACTTCAAGAGCGTCTTTTCCGACAACTCTGTGCTACCAATGAAGAAAGATTTGAGCGCATACTTTTGCATACAGAGGTGCGATGGCTTTCTAAGGGCAATTGTCTGAATCGCTTCATTGCACTTTGGGATAGTGTTGTATCATTTATGGATGGTAAGCAGCTTGGAGTAAGAATAATTGCTGCCAAATGTGACATATTCTACCTTACAGATATATTTGAAAAGCTAAATATCTTGAACAAACAGCTACAAGGTAAAAATGCAAATACTTTAACATGCAAAGAGTCTATTTGTGTATTTATGGGGAAAGTTAAGCTGTTCAAGACAAATATGGGGCAAAAAGAGTTGATACAGTTTCAAACCCTCCGCACTATTGAGAGTGAGCTGAAAGAAGATGATATTTTAGTATACATTGATCATTTGGAGAAATTGCATAGTGATATGGAAATTAGGTTCAGAGATCTTCTACAACTGGACAATCCAGGTTGGATGGTAGAGCCAATTTGGAATTAATTCAGCTGATGCCGATATCAGATTACAAGAAAGCCTCATTGAATTACAGAGTGATCAAACTTCTCTGGCTAGATTTAAGCATGGTGTCAGGAACTTATGGACAAGTCTTGAAATTGCTATGAAATACCCTTTGCTTTGAGACGAAGTAAAATTATATTTTATTGCTTTTCCTACTTCTTATCTGGTTGAGTTGGGTTTTAGCAAAGTGTCACACCTCCTATCAAAAGCTCTCAGCTGCTTAGAAATAGTAAGAAGAGGTGATCTTTGTCTGTCTCTAACAACTATAGACCCTGAAAGTGAAAAACTTGTGAAACTGCATAAAGCACAAGGATCGCATTGAATGAATAAAGAGTTGATGATATATTTATTTCATTTTGCTAAGGGATTTTATTTTTGTAGGACTAATTATTTATTTTAAAAGAGTATTATATTTTTGTTAACCATTGTTTAATTTTTGCTATGTTTATAGTCCTATATATGTGACAAATATAATCGTACCGGGATACAAATAGCTGTTTTAATATTGTAGGGGAATCGTCACTTCCCCTTCTCTCGCGGTGGAGTCACGAGGCGATTACCGCAAAGAGATCCAGCCCCAGGCATCGTCGGGTCAAGCGCGTAGCCGCAGCGCCACACCACTCTGCGCTATAAAAGACCTAACGGTCAAAATGCAAGATCTCCCCCAGGAGAGTGAGATTCAATTTCACGTCAAATAAGAAATTGGAGACGTGTTTCTCCCAAGCTCAAAGGCTAACGAGGAGCCGATGTAAGACTTGGTAAAAAAAACCGTTTGGCATAAGAACCCTCCTGGGCCCGCCATCAAGCCCCCCCATCCTTTTAGCACTCCCCCAGTGGGGTGAGATCTTATAAAGAAGGAACACTGAGGAAATTCGAGGTAGTATACGTCAGTCTTCAGGTGACGAAGTCCCCGAATTAAGATCGGGCTACCGAGACTGGACAGGTAGATTACTTGGCTCGCCAGACGAAGAAGTACCCTGTAAGAGAGGCAGGGCTACCTACCTTAAGGGGCTAAGAAGTACCTCATCCTCGAGCTAGTCCCTGGTTATCAAACCGAACGTTAAGTTAACTTTGTTAAGTTCAACTTTCTCTCGTCAGAGAGACTCCTCATATCCTGGTGCATCTTAAACACCAGGGGTATTCCTCGTCCTTAAGGAATTAAGAAAAGAAGAAGGAAAAGGCTCCCCCTCGAGCCCGTTACTCGGTGGTCACACTGAATTCATAAGTTAACTTAGTTGAGGAACCAAGTTCAACTTGTTATCGTCACAGAAACCCCCCTCCATTATGCTCGCCCTTGAGGAAGACTGGAACTAAGAAGTAAGCTCATCCTCGAGCTAGTTCCTGGTTACCAAACCGACCTTCAAGTTCAACTTATTCTCGCCAGAGAAACCCCCCTCCGTTATCCTCGCCCTTGAAGAAGACCCTCCCCGAATTCAGTCCTCGCCCATGAGGAATTAAGTAACGAAGGAGAAAAGCTCCTCCTCGAGCTCGTTACTCGGTGGTCACACAGAACGCTAAGTTAATTTGGTTTAAAAACCAAGTTCGACTCACTCTTGCCAGAGAGACCACGACTACCTTGGTGCCGCATAAAGCACCGTAATTGTTCTCGTCCTGGAAGAACCCCCCCCCCTGAATACCGTGTGGACCCCCCAGCTGCTACCCTCGCTAAAAGGACATCGTGATCCCGCCCACCTACATCTGGCCAGGCGGTACGCGTCGTTAGACAATAACATTTCTGAGGGATTTAAACTCCAGTTGAGTCAAAAGCCTAAATCTTATATATTGCTGTGTGTAGCGAGATTAACCAATTTTAGACGGTCAAACTAATTGAATTAATTCTTGTTTATGGTAATATTCAGAGTATTGCTGTGGTAAATGTTTAAATTTTGTGTTCAATTTTTAAAGTTAAAATATAAGTTTATTTGGGGAATTATTGTGCGTTTCTCTATATCCTTACGTGTTTCCAACGGCTCTCTTCTTTAAGATATCAATATATTAGCACTCTTAGCACTTTTAGAACAAAAAGGGAAGGCATTCTACCACAAATATCTTTTATCCTTTAAAGTAGAGTTAAACTGCATATTACCTACTGAAACTACTGATTATGTGCCACAGGAAAAAATAAGGTTCCTAAGGAGGCCATAAGCCAAAAGCGGTTGGGAACCATTGCTTTAGGCCATTCAACCCAACTTACTGAAAGTTATACAAATATGAAAATTCGCTGGATACAATAAATTACTCTACCCACAGTTTCTAAGCTCTTTGATATTGACATTTTCATTTTTAATTATTAATACTTGTATACACCTTTGGGTCAACTTTCATTCTACAAGAATGCAAATCTGGAAATCATGAGTCATTTTTGAGTTATATTTTTTGGTTGAAGTGTGCATACTTTTGGTTTAATTTGGAACTTATCCTAATTTAGAAGGTATACAACATAACTCAATAAACTCAAAATAAGATGTACATATATCCAATTAGTTCCATACAATGATTTAATGCATCAACATACATGATTTTTCACTACATATTCATATTCTTATTGTTTCAGGAAATATTACTTTGAATTTGTTTTTAGAAATATTACACTTTGAATTTACATACACTGCTAAATTTCTTTTCAGGTAGTGTCTCTTATGCTTGGGATGCAAACATGCAACACGAAACATCCCTGTTTCCTATGTTTATGTGCCAGTCGTGCAGATAGTATGCACTATGAGAAGAAGGTTTGGCCTCCATGAGAAGCATTTAGAATCGGATCAAGCAATGTGATAGCTGAGCCTTTAGTGCCTCCTCACAAAATACTGCTTCCTCCACTGCATATAAAGCTTGGCATAATGAAAAATTATGTCAAAACCCTTAATAAAGTAGGCCAAGCTTTTAAATTTCTTCTTCAAAAATTTCCACAAATCAGTGACGCTAAGCTCCATGCAGAATTTTTGATGGACCTCAAATCAGGAACTTGATGAGAGCTCAGCAGTTTGAGTCATCAATGACGGACATAGAAAAAGATGCCTGAAAAGCTTTCAAAGCTCTAGTTAACAATTTTCTAGGCAATAAAAGAAGCCTAGAATAGGTTGCCCTGATCAATCAGTTCCTAACATGTCTGAAACATTTGGGAGCTCGAATGGCTATAAAGATACACTTTTTACAGTCCCATCTGGATTATTTTCCCGATAACTGCAGGGATTACAGTGAAGAACAGGGAGAAAGATTCCACCAACAGATATAAACAATGGAATCCAGGTACCAGAATAAATGGGACGTAAACATGGTTGCTGACTACTGTTGGTCTTTGAAGCGTGATGCACCAGATGACAGGCACAAACGAAAATCGCCAAGGGCGTCTTTTTTTGGAAATTAGAAATTTTTTTTATTATGTTGCATTCTTTAATTTTTTTGTTTTATTAAAAGGATTATAGTTTAAATACGTTTATTCTGTTTCTAAGATATAACAATAATAATGTATTATTAGATAGAGAAGGGGTTATGAAAAAAAATTTCAGGAAAAATTTGGTAATCTCAAAGAAAATGGTGTATGCTGTACTGAGAAAATGTGAACTGATTAACAAAAATACATTCATTTTTGAGCTCAGGAGGTTGGATTCATTGAGAAACCACAAAGAAATCCTGAGGAACATAAAAATATTTTTCAAACGCAGGCCTGTGTAATTTCGACAAACGAACGAAATTAAATTCTCATGTAAATTATTTTGTCTGCAGGTTCGTTGTACTTACAGCTAAATCTATACCTATATAAATTATTTATATTAAGCACAACATTATAAATTCATTTCCTGCCTAATACGAATAGCTTTAATGCACTTAGTTAACATAGCGCTAATCCAATATGATCTACTTCTGCTACTTCTAGTTTACTGGATGAGGGAACTTGTGGATTACGACTAGGTGTCTCCTATTTATACGGAGTATTTCACTGACCGGCTGTTTTATTAAGTAGTTCCGTGGAGCTCGATGCCACTTAATTAATTAGCATCTTTATCTCTATATCTACGATATCAGATCTATTCTCCAGATCATTTATCTCCGTCAATCTGACATCCTCTATTTTGAGCTTAGGAGCCAACATTTCAGGAATTAGGAGTTGCCACGAAACAATTGGATGATGCGAGAGGCTTGTTTTTCTTATTTTGGAAGGATGATGTCAATTATTAACTTACAACACAAGAGTTTGCTTTAAGGCCCTTTAGCGTTTTTTACAAGCTTTTTCTCATGTTACGCCGGAGAGTGCTTCCTTCTTCTTGGTTTTGTTTTGTTCCTCTTATTCGTTGGGTTTTGTTGTTTCGGTTTTGTTCTTTACATTTTTTTGATTTGTATTATATAATAGGCTTATACTCTCGCTGGCTTTCGCTAGATAAGCACTTAAATGATGTCATATCCCCATAATCATCTTCATCAGGCGACATTCTCACTCCAAATGCCCAGTTCGGTGTGCAAGAAGACATTGGATTCAACACGCGATAAGTGGAAACCTTTAATGAACTTGCGAATCAATTTTTTCAATGTATAATTATTATTATAATTTATAGCCTATGCATTGCTTTATCAATACATATCATTACTGTACGTACTGAATTATTATGTATTACTAGAAATCATTATCACCGTAATCTATATACTGTAAAGTGCCCTTTCGATGGGTAAGGGGACTTTAGTCGATATGATCATGACTGGATAAAGTCGCCTTACCGACCCAAAGGGTTTAACTATTAATGTATGTATTATTATTAGCACACTAGTTTATTTTGTGACTTCAATTGTTGTTGTTTTTCAGTGTATGTATAGAAAGTTAAAGTACCATACATACGTATGTGAGACTTTAAGACGCGCAAATCTGACTTAAGAAAGTTCTCAGGAATGTATCAGACCCACATTAGATGGGCCTTTGGGATTCGATGACATCTTAGGCGTAACAATTCAGGTTGTCCTACGACCCTGGCAGTGTTTTTAACTTCCTTAACGGGCATGACCTCGGGGCTCTTAGTTATTTGCCACTGAAGAGGCTCAGCTCGTGCGAGTTACGAGTGATTTTGATTGTTATAACCAGACATCTCTCGTTATATCAGAAGCACAATGCATTTCGAAAGATGAAGAAAATGGAAAAGACCTGATAAAGCCATTACGTTATTCAATTCGAGCAGCCAGTCAAAAGTTGCAGTGGTTTCCACCAGTCTTTCTTCTCCCCTCTCTTTTCAATCCTGCAAAATAGAATTATAATAGTTAAATAATCAACAATGACGAATAGCCCAAGCATGGGTTTATATCATTCCAGATTTGGTGAATCTCAACAAATCAAAAGCTCTCCTGTTTAGTATAGTTACAAGCATCTTTGGTTTCGACATTTTGATTAGATCAATTGTCGTGGTGTGTCCCAAAAGTGAGACACATCGGGGCCATAAACAATTTTAATAAGTATTAGTTTTCTAATGATAGACTGTTAAGTTGCTCTTGACTGGTAGTCCCATTATGGAAAGAGAGAAAGAGACCTGTTGTTCAGCTGCAGACGACGCCAGCAAAATAGTCTTCTCTCCTCAATTCAGTGGCTCAGAAGTGGCACTATGTAAGTTTCTCCTGAATCGCTGGTGATTTAGTCAGTCTGACTGCGTCGAGGACGTACAAGAGATAAAGTAATGGTGTCATAATAAAATAGCTCTACAAAACTTTGAACAAGAATAAAGTTAATAATATATGTATATATATATATATATATATATATATATATATATATATATATATATATATATATATATTTATATATACAAATGACCAATTACAAAATTATGCGCGCGCATAAAAAGCTAAGATTTATTACATATTGCATTGCAAAAGCGCGTTATAAAGGGAATTCAAGATATATTGAATGCCTAGTAGTCTTGTGTAGTCGGAGAAAAAGCTGGACGAAAGTAACCACAATTGTAAGAAAAGATCGATTTCTC
Source organism: Ceratothoa steindachneri (assembly GCA_963969495.1). Classification (NCBI taxonomy): domain Eukaryota; kingdom Metazoa; phylum Arthropoda; class Malacostraca; order Isopoda; family Cymothoidae; genus Ceratothoa; species Ceratothoa steindachneri. The sequence goes on from OZ018317.1 coordinate 72,866,145, forward strand.
GCTTCTGAGCAAAAATCCACCCGCGCGAAATCAATTGTATAAATTCAGCTGCAGAAAGTTCTCGGACAAATATATATATATATATATATATATATATATATATATATATATATATATATATATATATATATATATATATATAGATTCCTAGGCATTTAGTGTATCTCTGTTGATATACATATATATGAGATAGTTGAAGCCATGAATTTGATGATAAAGACCAGAAATGTTAATGTCAATGATAGAAAACTGAACCTCTTGTTAATTCATTTATGTGTGTTTGCTGTCAGTATATGTCAGTACGAACCGAAAAAAGGTTTCTTGCAAGAAATATTGCCGATATTACACCTGAGCGGGACTAATTCATGCATGGAGTAGATTTAAAACTTATTCTTGAATTGACTCAGGAACAAGCATTCAAGTCACTCTTGAGCTGAATCGACGAAAATGGTTCCATTTGTGTTAGGGTGATTAAGAGAATAAAGCTTCAGATTTATGGTATCCACGTAATCTACTTGAGACTGGGACAGCTTGTTTAATAATCAAGCTTCGAAAAAAGCGTTGCCACTGTGATGGCAGTAGGAGTATCCTGGACAGAGAGCTATGTGGATTTGAGGACGAAATGCTTTGAATCACTTAAAAAGTGCTTTCAAGAGAACAACCATTCTCATCGCTTGATGTGTTTCGAGAGAGAGTCTCAGCAAGCACAATTTCAGTCACTTTAGGCTACAATACATCATTTAAGAATTGAGTGATGAAGTCTAATTGTCTCACCACCAACATTTTTTTTATAATTTTAGGAGCCCATCTGGTGACTGACTACTCACCACCAGCGGATGGTGATTTATGCTAGCAGAGTGAAAGGCTAACTTAAGGGCTTAATGCATGTGATGAGAATTCAGTAAAGCCTTAAATAAGGGAAAATATCTTCCACACCTGAGAATGTTGCACAGAACTCGCGAAAAAGAGGCGAACATCTTGGGTAGTTCGGTAAATGCAATAGAGCATACCCACCAATTCACGGATGGTCTTAATAGTTTTCTAACGAAATACAAATGATGACAGCCCTCAAGTAGCTCTAAGCGAACAAATTGGCTCCATTGACTTTCTTCGCAAAACGGTTTACAGAACAACAAAAGAAAATGTCTGCCTTTTTCCGCAAGTTCTGCACAGTATTTTCAAGTGTGAAGGATCTTTTTCATAATTTAAGGCTTTCTATAACTTTTGTCAGATACACAAAACCCATGAGTTTGCTTTCGATCATTTCCTTCCCTATAGAATCGCTTGTACTTGTATTTTACACCGAAACCAACTCTTTTTCATAGTTCCTTTTAGCTTTTCTTTTGCCCTTGGCAAAAGATTTATAGTGAAAGATTTCGTTATTTATAGTATAAATATCAACGCTTAAATTCAATATATATTATATAGAGGTTTTAAAGCTTAAAATTCCATCCACATTGTTATTTTTGTTTACTCTGTTACGTAGGTTTGCTCAAGTTGTTTGGAGTTATTTGTTTCATTTAATGACTTTAGCTGTTTACGTGTGATGAACAATAGGTAAGGTTGTTTGAGTTGTTGGTTTTATTTTATCGTTATGAGTTTTGTAGAGGAGGTCAGGATGTGCATGTTAGGTTTTTAATGATTGTGATTTGTTTGTTGTGTAATAAGAGTTAGGTCAGGTTTCTTTGGTTTGTTAGTTTTATTTGATGGTAATGGGTTGCTTGCTGTTTTTCGACGTTTCGGCTTGTTTTTTTTTTTGCTCTTTATTTATTTAATAGTTTCAATTTTTTTGCTCTATTACATAGGATAAGTCTGATTGGTTGGGGGCTGTTGGTTTTATTGGATTGGTATGATTTGTTTGCTGTGTTACGTAGGGTAGGTCAGGTTATTTGGGATTGTGAGTTTTATTATACAATTAAGACTCACATTTTGGGGGTAATTAACCTTAGGTTAAATGGTTTGGGTATGTTGTCTTTGAATAATGTTAACGATTGTTTATTGAATGTGATTTGGGGTTTTATTATTTCCTAAGCTAACATTTACTATTATTTTTCAAACGAAGAATGGATAATATGAATGCATCTCTATATCTCTTACCGCCACTGTTTTCGTTACTATAGAAAAAGAAAAGAAAAACAAGGTCTGCTGACCAAAAAGTCGCGTGATCTCACTTATTCTGATTTATGATCTTATGACCTTCAAAACTTTCAATAATTCCCGAACTAACCTTGAGAGGACATTGATAATTATATCATTCTAAATAAAATGTAAAACAACATTAGGGTTTCAAATTCCGTTAAAATTGGCCGAATAGTTATGATGTTATTGCCAAAACAAAATAATTCTAGGGCTAACCTTGAAGGACTTTGCAATTATCTTTTTCGAAAGAGAATGTAAATCAATATAAGCGTTTTAAATTTCATTGCAATCGGCCGAATAATTATGATGTTATTGCCACAACATAATATTCCAAGGCTAACCTTGGAAGGACGTTAGAAATTATATTATTCGAAAGAGAATGCAAAACAACATAAGGGTTTCAAATTTCGTTATTAAAATCGGCTGAATAGTTAGAATGTTATTGCCAAAACAAAATAATTATTGGGCTAACCTCAAGAGGACTTTTTCAATTATATAATTCGAAATAGGCTGTAAAACAACATAAGTGTTTGAAATTTCGTTCGAATCGGCCGACTAGTTACGATGTTATTACCAAAAGAAAATCGAGGGAAATGGGGACCCACGGATCGACATAGTGAAAATATAGCGTCAGCCGCGACTAAAAATTCAAGAATTTTTCCTTATATTTTACAGTCATAATTCAGTTTTACTTTGTGCCACTTGAGAATATACATGTTTCATTAACTACGCTGCAAACAAAAGGGACGTAAAATATATATCTTTCTATCCTTCATAACGAACCCCTTTCCGCGCCTATAGCAGAACTACAGACAAACATACAATCTATGTATTTCATATTGTGAGAGATGAAAATATTAGGCCACTAATTAATATCCCCTCAAAACTGAGGAAAATATGAAATTGGCGAGTTAACAACTGAACGAAACTCGAAAATTACTTTACTTCCTAAACATCCCTTGTTGCAGTTGTCAAATTGTATTTTCCAACTAGTAGAAATCGATGGGTGAGTTGGCACGTAAAATTGGAAATATGCGCGTCCTTTCGCAGCGTTCAGACAGGAGGAGCGGAATCAATACATTTAGTTTTATCTTCATAACCGATGTAAATTTAATGAATAAGTATTTCGAAATCATTTTATATTTTCAATTTTATTGGTTTCAATAATTATAATTTCATTCGGCACCAAAATATGGACAGTTGAATTTTTTTAATAATAGCCTTAAAAATGAAACGAAATCGACACATTAATTATAGTTTGCAAAATTTTCAAAACAATAAAAAAGGCTTACACATAAAACTCGATGCCAGCTTGAGTCACAAAAAACGAGCATCATGGATTGAATTGAATTCGAGGGAGTTTTATGGATAAGAGAAGGTAGACAGAATCCCAGCCGCAGCCACTGACATCTTTGTTAGTAGCATGAGACTGATATATGCATATTGTGAATAGTTTTAAAAAGCAGAGTTTGAATGATACGGTGATTAGTATATGAGGAGTGAGTGTGAATACAAGTTAATATACGAAGCTAAAGATTGTGCCATAGATGACACCGTTTTAGGTCATGTTAATTGGAATAATTCAACATCGATCTCTTGCGGAAAGCGTTTATAATAATTTCATTATGTTATATGCAACCCCAGTTATTAGTCGATATAAGGTGAAGCCTATAGCTACACGCCGTATTAAACCTCGGTATAAACCACATATGCGTGATATTAAAGTACAAAGGTCCCATATAGATAAGAAGTTAGTGTCGACACAGATCTGTGAAAAAAAAGGGGTGATGCTTTTTCTACTATTGTGAGACTGGAATAAAAATTGTCTGCCTGCTAAGTGGACGTGTATGACATGGGGGAGTTGTGAGTTTGTTATCATGATCGAGTTCACGCAACCAATAGAGCGAGATGAGACAATGTGTATGGATAGGTAAGAACACATTGTGATTTGGTAACAAAAACTGAAAGAACGAAAGGTATATAATGATGTTTCGAGAGTTCAGGAACAGATTCCACCAAGAAATCCAAATCGATACAAGCAGTGTAGAGAAGCAATCATCAGGGATCGAACGAATCCATCCACAATCTACCAACCACCGAGAAATTGTATCTGCATCTGCTAACTTGGATTTTTAGAGTTGTTACCCTTTAGATCTTCAATAAACATTTTTCTCTTGATAGTGCAAAGGAAGCGATCCAATTTGTTTTTATAGGTGATGCCTTTGTCTTTAGTCATGATGATTGGTGGTGAGGAGATCAATGATTTGTGTTTTTTTAACGATCTTTCGTTATTAATCAAAATAGATGAAAAAAAAAACTCTTTCTGCCTGCTAGAACGAGGATCGCATAATATCTATTACCATTGCTTTAAATTTAGTTTCTTATTTTTGCTCGAACACATTGGTAATAATCGAAAAAAAGGGAAGAATAAAGAACCGCTTCCTTGCTTGCTCAAATCGTGTACGCATGACACCTGATGTCATTACATTGACTCTTATTTTCCTGTTTTTTAGGTCATGAGAGTGAGATTTCCTACCTAGCAACGATAACTTCATAAAAGGGAACGTAGCATTTCCGACCTACACTTCTCGTGAGAAAATATCAGTAGCAACATAGCCTTCATGAATTTAATTGAATGGGAGAAAAATAGAATTCTGGAATCAAAGATCTGGAAATCTGTATGATTTAACTGCAATCATGTGTTTATTATGCAGAGAAAATTCCCAATCCAGCGTTCCAAACGATTTCCGATATGGTCTCGGTATAATTCAATCAAGTACTGCAACGGGCAAATGACAACGACCGGTAGTATTTTCTGCTTCCTTCCACATTGAGACCATACGCCGGAAAGGCGTGTTTTGGAAAATTGTGTAAAGAAGGACGGCCATACAAGGGTGGCGAAGGACAATGAGTTGAATTTAAATGAAAAAAAGAAGAGGGCAGAGTAAATATGTGATATCAAACTACTCTGAATATGAAAACAGGGGATAAAAAGGTGTATTATACCCTTCAGTAGGAAGTATATAACTTGAGATCTTATAAGGAACCGATAGAATAGAGATTATTGAGATTAGGAGTATTCGAAATAATAAATCCCAGGCTTACAAGTTTAGTCTTAGTCCACCAAAGTAACGACTTGTAAACGATGCAATTTCAAAAGGGAGATGGCAAAGATTTGTTTTACGGCCAATTTAGTAAATCACTGGGACAGTATTTCTATATCTTGTTTACTTAGAATCTTAAAACTCGGCTTTGGAACTTTTTTAACACTTTGACTGCTGAACCATTTTGACATTATATTTCTCCGGAGGCCAATTTTTCTTTTTGGTGGGGGGGGGGGCAATTTAGAAACTACTTTGTGTAAGAAGTAGTATGGTATGAGTATTATTTGTAATTGCTCAAAACTTTTCAAGTTATTTAAGTTATTATTTTGATGTAAGTTTTCTCTTGTATGTTATGTCACACACATATGTGTGACATTGGTTTTACGCTAGTCGGGTTTTCACACATATATGTGTGACACAAATCTGCAGGCACTATATTTGTGAAAAGTATCTGCAGATAAACTAATTTTTATTTCTTTGTGTTTCAGCAGATTTAAAGTTACATTTCAGGAGAATTTAAGAATCATTCATATTCAAATATATTACGTTTTGATAGAAGTAAAAAAAAATTCAATCCCACAAATGTCTGTCTCAAAAAGACGAAACATTGTTGATGATGAAGACATATTTGAAGCCCTTGAAACGCTAGATGATTCTGACTTAGATCCAAATTATGACCCGGGTGATGAGGATGAAGAGGGTGATGACCAGTCAAGCTCTTTTAGGGGTTTTGAAGATGAAAATAGAACACTAACACAGGCCCTTAATTTATTTGAGTTGAAGAAACTAATCAGGAAGAAACTGAAGACATAGGAGAAACTCAACCAGTGTGGACAGAATTTGTCGGGAGAACTCAAAATTTTGAATTCACAGGGAGAAGTGGGATAATCCCAGACCTAGACAAACAAGCAATCCAATTGATGTATATTATCTCCTATTCGACGATAGAATCTTTGATATCATTTTACGTGAGACGAATTTGTATGCTAACCAAATTTATACTGAAAGAACTAGAAGAAGCCCAAAAGCAAGACAAAGCACATGGCAGCCTACAAATAAAGAAGAAATTCAAACATTCTTTGTTCTTATCATTTGGATGAGTTTACTTAGAGCGGGATCCATTGAAGACTATTGGAGAAACTCAATCCTATACAAAACTGGCATGAGAGAAAATGAGCTGCAACAGGTTTCAACTTGTTCTAGCGTGCCTTCATTTTACAGACAATGAACAAGCACAAGAAGGAAACAGGCTAGCCAAAATTGAAGCACTATTAGATCTGCTCAATGAAAACTTTCAATCTGTATAAAAACCAGGGAGTGAAGTAGTTATTGATGAAACCCTCATTTCCTGGCGAGAAAGGATCGTCTTTTGCCAGTACATACCTAACAAAGCTCACAAATACGGGATAAAATTGTTTAAAGTGTGTTCCACGGAGGGCTATACCTATAAACTCTATATATACAGGTCAGTCACAAGATGGAAGAAAATAACATGGATTGGCAAGAACTGTGTGCACAGAACTAATGTCTTCTCTCCTAAACAAAGGAAGAATCCTCTACGTTGATCATTTTTACACAAGCTACGAGCTTGCATTATTGTTTCTTATAAACAAAACACATGTTGTTGGCACACTAAGAGCAAAGACAAAGTACATCCCCGCGAAGTATTAGGTGCCACTCTCCAAAAGGGGGAGATGATAGCCAGAGAAGACCAACATGAGGTTGTTGTGCTGAAATGGAAGGCTCACAAATACGGGATAAAATTGTTTAAAGTGTGTTCCACGGAGGGCTATACCTATAAACTCTATATATACAGGTCAGTCACAAGATGGAAGAAAATAACATGGATTGGCAAGAACTGTGTGCACAGAACTAATGTCTTCTCTCCTAAACAAAGGAAGAACCCTCTACATTGATCATTTTTACACAAGCTACGAGCTTGCATTATTGTTTCTTATAAACAAAACACATGTTGTTGGCACACTAAGAGCAAAGAAAAAGTACATCCCCGCGAAGTATTAGGTGCCACTCTCCAAAAGGGGGAGATGATAGCCAGAGAAGACCAACATGGGGTTGTTGTGCTGAAATGGAAAGATGCCCGGGATGTTAGACTCCTATCCACAAAACACAAACTAATCCTCGTTGATGTGAGAGATGAAACACCGGGAGAAGTCCAATCACAGCAGTAAGGTGGACAGGAAGAACCAGAACCACAGGCAGGAACTTCACATGAAGTACAGCCTGTACCATCCACAAATACCCAACATCAGCAACAAAGACATGTAGGAATTCACGAAGAACAGAGAAGAAACCACTAGGAATACTAGAGTATGACAAGGTAAAAGTGGGAATTGACATATCAGACCAAATGGCCTCATATGAAACCTCTCTCAAGAAGGGCATAAAAATGTATAGAAAGCTGGCCATATCCCTTTTGACTGTGGCAGCTATGGTCAATGCGTGGATTGTTTACAGAAAATTAACGCGAAGAATAATGAAATTAAAGGAGTTCAAAGAAAGAATTGTGCTCTCCCTTCTGCGAGTAGAAAATCCACGGCTCTATCTGCCTAAACCAAAAAAGGTAAAGCACCTTCTCCTTTAAAAGACCAACGAGGAAGGAAAGAAGATCAGAAGAAGGTGCAAGATGTGTTATGAAAAGTTATCGAAGATACAAACAAGGGTGGAGGCTAGAATGAAGGCCACAAATGTATATACTTATTGCAAGGGCTGCCAAGCAGAGACATTCTTCTGTCTACATTGCTTTAAGGAGTTTCATGAGTAGGATGAAAGATGAAAACAATGTGTAACATAATAAAAGTTATTTTACTTAGTTTGTCAATAAAAGGTAAAAATGGTGCTTTAATTAGTTTGTGAAAAGGTACAACGTTTTATTTTTTTATATTCACATTTTCTTTCCTTATAGCTAATTGTTTTTGCAAAAAAATGCATAATCTTAAGTGTATTTATCACTTCTTCATGTACAACAAACAATTAATAAATAAAAACAAAACAAATCCATTATTCTTTATGAGGTATGTGAATAATTGAATGCTACCTCTTTTGTATAGAGGTTTTGGTCTTGTTTCTAAATTGATGCCGAATCAGGAGGAAAACTTGCATCATGTGGTTCCTATCACCTTCTCCTAAGTTAGTAAGTATTATTTATCCATAATAATTACAATTAGAGATGTGTGACACGAGTTAAAAGAAAGAAATAAGTGTCACACATATATGTGTGACAAAGCGTTGGAGGAAACATGAGTTTCACACATTTAAGTGTGACACGGCAGTCAAAGTGTTAATTCGAATTGAAACAATTAAACATGATAAAGATACCAACAGGTTCGGACCACCTCTCTTCATTCCTGCTATGAAAAGCTAGACAAAAACTTTCACTCAAAACTTAGGAATAGAAATTACTTAGGTAAATTGAAAAATACAAATTTTTCAGATTGTTGGTGGATCTGAGGGTGGACAACCCGCAGATAAATTTATAGGATTCGGAAAGATATATTCGTGCTGTTCGAAGACCAATTAACAAGAATTTTGGTTAGAATCTATTGAATTGGACCAAGAGTTTTAAATCAGCCTCAAAACAGCAGTTAATCATCTATCTTCTCCTTGATATTATGGACGTGCAGCCAGGAAGAATGAGTGTGCTAAAGAAATGAACGAGAAACCTTAGGAATCCTGACACCAAAAAATTTTTTTAAGGAATCAAGTTTTACTCAAATTGTGATAATGGATAGTTATGCGTTTGGAGATTACCCCCTCGGGAGTTTGGCATAAACAAGTTACAGCCTACAGTGAAAATTGGTATTTTCTTTCTATTGTCGTGCTGGTAGCAATATAGAATGAAGGAAGGCAGAGGGAGTTGAGTGTGTTCGCAATTTTAACTCGGAAAAATATATTTCTATTATTAAAGAAGGAATTCTGGCAGTGTTTTAAAATGGTCCATTTGAAAGAAAACTTGTTTCTACATGAAAGATGGGGCTCCGTGCCATACTACAAAAAAAATAAATGTCTGGATGACTGAAGCGGCATCAACTACTTCCTTTGCCCGAGGTTCTGCCATGATCTAAACCCAAAAGAAGATGCGTGGGGCATATTAAACAAGAGTTTAGGGAAAATGCCTCCAAAACAGGAGCACGGTCAGAATTGCTGACTGCCATACGCCAAACATAGTTAGAAATAGAATATTTTATAGTTACTCTCTTTTGTGTAAACTAAATTTGCTAATTATTTTCTGCCAAATTATTATTTTTAACCTGTTAATAGTGAAGATTGGGCCCATAATCGCTTTAAGGTGTTATAAATGAATCTGAACTTAATATCCGTCGGAAATGAATAGTTAGCGAAATAGAACTAACGTAACATAATCAACCCATCCTAACCTAACTAAACCTTCCTAATCTAACTAAACTAATCTAACCTTAAAGTAAGAAAGAAATCAATGACATTACCTAAATATAACGAAACATACCTGATGATTTTATAAATATTAATTTGCGAGGCATAACAAACAAATGCAACATATATGTATCCAAGGTTTCCGGGCTAAATTTGACGGTTTGGTGGTTTAAATAAAAACAACCCCAATATTTCAACAAAAATTAATGTATTTAAAAAATTAAAAAAATATCAACTAGATTATTTGTGGGAGCTTCCACCACGGCCTCAAGACGGCTCCAGAACCTGCTGCATGTGCTCCTCAATGTTCCATGGTGATATCTTCGAATACCCACTTGATCTTGGCCACCAGGTCGACAATAATGTTGCAAACAAAGGATGGTGTCTTTATCAACCGTTTTCCACACATAGTAATACATATAATTACAATCCGGAGAAGTATGAGGCCAGAAAATGGGGCTAGTGAAGTCGTAAAATTTCTCAGACATCCACTTCTGAATTTATCCCCGAGGGATGGCTTTCTAGCAGCAACCTCCTCCAGCCTGGGTTTGACCACAGTCTCCATCGCCCTAAAATTCCGGCTGAATTGAGCCTAATAGCCTACTCAAAGATGTTTGGTGGTATTTCTTTGCTCGGAAATAACATTACCTTTTTCTCCAGTTGGATAAACTCAAGAGTGCAGACGTTAAAGCCCCTGCTCTAATCCTCTTTGATGGCCACGGCTTCGTAGTCTCCATATTAGCTGTTCATATCACGTCTTACAGCCTTTACAGTGTTAACAGAGCATTACGCATCAGTCATAATTGCATCATTTTGATGCCTGGCGTGAATCATTATGATGCAGATCAATCTTTCCCAATATTCACGTGGTTTAAAGGCGTCCTGGTCAGCTAACTTTTCTCAACTAAAACTTTACTCTGACTGACTCCAACGTGGTTGAGTGTTCACCGATATATCATGTTTCTGATAAAAATGAGACATTAAAAATCGTGAAACTTACCCTGAACATCCTTTATATATATATATATATATATATATATATATTTGCAAATTTTTTTGAAGACCATGATGTATTTCACCTTAATTAATTTCATTCGCCAACTTTCTCTTCTTCTAACTATCTTTTGTATTTCATCTTGTAGATAGGGGATCACTTGTCCTGTATTCATCTCTCTTTTAAATGAATGTGTTTGGTAAAAAAAAAACTAAATTACTAAGCTTTCGATCTTATTCGATCATCTTCGGAACGTTTTGATATGTTCTTGCCTCTTTTACCGATGTAATGAGTCGAGTGAGGATCTGACAGAATGAAAGAAAACGATTTTAAGGGGATATTTATTCCGACTAAGTTGAGCGTTACGTTAGAGGAAACGGGCTAGTCCGGTGAGTGGAATTTTTAAATAATTTTAATGTTTGGTTCCAGCTTGTCGCTTTACTGTTGGTCGCTGGCTTATCTTCGTTTATTAATATAGCTTCTAAGATGTTCAGCCTAGCCTTATTAACCTCTTTTCTATTAATAACGGTGTTGTCAACTAGCATATCTCTTATTAGGTTAATGTTATGTGCACTCTCCATATGATTCTTAAGCCCTCCGCTTTGCAGATGCATGGTTAAACGTCTCTAAAGTGTAGTAGTGGTTATGCCGATATATTTTAAGTTGTTATAAAGCTCACAGTCTTTATCGGAGCAGATGGGCTCGTAAACTATGTTGGTTGACTTGAGATTCGAGGAATTTAGGCAGCTGTTGTTTTTCATCAGGAGATTGCTGGCTTTTGCTGTTTTATAATATATGATCAGTTGAATTTTATCCATTTTACCTTTAACCCTGATGTTATGGTTGATAATCTCCTTGATGTTTTTTTCATTTATTTTATTCTGTCAGATCCTCACTTCACTCATTACATCGGTAAAGCATCAAGAACATATCAAAACGCTCCGAAGATGATCGAATAAGATCGAAAGCTTAGCAATTTAGTTTGTTTTTTACCAAACACATTAATTTAAAAAAGAGATGAATACAGGACAAGTGATCCCTTATCTACAAGATGAAATACAAAAGATAGTTAGAAGAAGAGAAAGTTGGCAAATGAAATTAATTAAGACGAAATACACCATGGTCTTCAACAAAATTGGCGTTCAAGAGTGACTGCTACCCAACTACACTAATATATATATATATATATATATATATATATATATATATATATATATATATATATATGTGTGTATGTGTGTGTGCGTGTGTGTGTCTTATGGATAAGAGTGAAAAGAAGATAAGAAAGGTTGATTTAATTAACATTTCGTACTGGATAACACCACCCTGAGAAACTGTATACAAAATTACAAGATAATAAAAATTCACCAATAATATTAACCGATTAAATTATTAAAATATTAAAAGCGGGTAAGCTAAATTATTTAAGAATAAAATTAAGGCTTAACACAAACTGGACACTAGATCATAATATATAAGAGAAGCAAGTTAAAGGATTTGGCGAGAAGTGAAGTTGGTTGGAAAAAATAGTGTGTAAGTGGGTTGTTAGATAGGTTTAAAGAGTTAAGTAATTAGAATTAGGAAAGAAGACAAATCACAGTTGAGAGAGGTATTGTTTTGCTTAATAGAGAACGATTCTAGGATCCGGAGGGAGGTATGATCTTGGGTTTAGCCCAAGATTTCAAAGTTCACAATCGATACATTTGTTTTGCATTTAATGGAGTGCTGTGTATTGGAAATCTTTCCTTTTAATAAAGGACATTTCCTGTTCGCAGGATGATACCAAGTGGGAACAAGCTCTAGCTTTCAATGAGCCCGCTGTAGTTCCTATATAGGTATAATGGTTACACCCAGGGCAATTAAACGTGGAAACAATATTACTACGCATTTCAGGAGAAAGCTTATCTTTACATTTGAAAAAAATGCCCAGTTTCAATTTATTAACAAGGATAAATCTAAAATTTGTATGCAAATATAATTTCCTTTGTAGTTTTAAAAAAATTAGAGAGAGTAAATTTATTAAGAGGACCGAGTTAAGTCAATAATACTTATTTTATATTTTGGGTGGAACATCAATTTTAGGGAGTTTGTAGCTATATATATTGGCAAAAAAAAATCGAAAGGGATTTATAAATTGGTAAAGATTGTAAACTGTAATTGACAAAAATATTTATTAGAAATTCAAATTCTTTGTGCATCAAAGTCAAATAAGAAGATAATCTGAATTCACGGTTTACTGGAGTAGAAATGAAGCTCAATTTGTAGGGAATGTCGCAGCTACTAAACAAATTTAACCAAAGAACAATGAAGGCCGGTTTGACATAACCATTGATGGAAGGGAATTATCTTGTTATTTTTCTTGTTCGAAACGTATGTTGATGTGAGGTTCATTTAAGACCTCAAAAGATTTGTCGAGTACATTTCTGAATGAAAAAAAATGCATCTTCAACATATTATATCAATACCATATTGTATCTATGGGGCGGGACCAATAACTTTTAAGGCGAACCGGCAAGGGGGGTGGAACGCCACGAGGTTCGTCGGGCGAAACAACGAGAAAGAGTGCAACGAGGTTAGGTAAAATTGGGGCAAAGGCAAAGCTCAAGGTTATTTAAAGAGGCATGTACAAAAATATAATTTTATTTACATAAAAATTAGAGAATTTATGGACAAAATTACATCAGAGAATTAATGGGTACAATTACATCGGTAAACGAGGGGGAAAATTGTAGTTATGCAACAGACTATGAAGTTAAAATTTAATGTATTACAGGAGGAGACTATTAAATGAGGGGAATTAACTCAAATAGGTTACTGAAGAGGGAGAGGGGTTGGCTTACGGAGGAATCCGGGTGAGACGTCGGGGTAAGGCTTCACGAATGTCTTCTACACGTGAGGCGAGGGCGCTCGGAGCTTCTGAGCGGAAAGTTAAAATGATGACGGTTCTCCAAAAGGAGAGGGGGCGGTAATGTCCTGTCCAGGGAAGAGTATTCGGCCACCCGAAAACGAGGGGCGAACGAGGAGTGCTTCGACAGGAGTTGATGAGAGAAGTCAGAAAAATCGCTCTGTAGTGATCGTTAAATGGAATTACCTCACTGGCTGGGGCTAATTCCAACACACAAATAGTTCAGCCGTCACTTTGCTTTGTTGTTAGCACCTGACTTGGAAGTAGGGGAATCTTCTTGGGTCCGGGCTAGACTTCTCAACTCTGTGTCCGCCTCATGGGAGACGAGCACTATATATGTCCGAGGCTCTCCCCGTGGTGGTCAGTGGGAAACAGCTCTACTTTCGAATGGCCTCGAATCTTCTTGCCAAGGTGATTCTAACCAATGTAAAGGTGGACAGTGGTGGACGCGGTTCGAGGAATTCCCCCTCAATCTCTAATAAAAAAGAGACTTAAAAGCAAATGGGCAGCGGCTGAAGGAATCCTGTTCGAGCTTGGACATAAAGGTGTCGACGAGAATTAGGGCAATGGGAGAACCCAAGCCAACGCCATCTATTCCATAATAAACGAGAATGGGAAAATTCCATATATATATATATATATATATATATATATATATATATATATATATATATATATATATATATATATATATATAGTTGTAAGGATTACCACTTTCGTTGATTATGCTGTGTGGTAGTAATTCCTCCTTCTTTCTCTCTTAGTTTAACCCAAGTGATTTAATCTTGTAATTTGATCGAGTTTTACTTGTTACGCAGAGGTTGAGAGACTCTAATTCTTGTAACAATTCTATAATGAAATCAATTGATCGACTTAAATTTGATTATTTAAACTTTAATGCAGAATGAAATGAGTTTATGTACTAGAGTTGTAACAATGGTTTTATAAGACATAGAATTAGTCGATGTTTCTAGTCGCAGTCGTCCTAGAACCCCTTCCTCTCTTCGTGATCTGTATGAAATGCTTCTTTCTAAACTTTTCTGCTGTCATTCAAACCTTTTGTCCTATAAGTTTTAGTTAACATTGTATAAGATTAATCTAATTTGGTTCTTTATTCTTCCTGCTACAGCTTGAGCTGTTATGACTTCTACTTGGTTTCATTCGTTATTCTGCCCTCCCTCAATTGTCTCCAGCTGAAATTTATCCTGCTATGCACATTAGAAAGGCAGTAGAAGATGCTGTAAATTTGTGAATAATGTGAATTATGAACTTTAGATGCTGAGAAAGTGTTCTTGGCATATGAATACAGTATGAGTTACGTATTTACGTGTTAAACAGCATAACAATAGCTGTGTAAGTGTTTATAACTTTATTTGATTAATGTGGAGAAATCGATATCCCAACCTAAAAACAGATTCTACATTCAGGTACAACAGCATCCAGACGCTAGGCGGTGTAACCAGATTCTTTAAGCCCCCCCCCCTCTCCCCTCGACCCGCTGGCTGCCAAAGGCCACATTAAACCCCAAGAAGTACGAATCAACAGATTTCTGTCACAGCGTGCATAAACAATACCAAAGGGAGGAGAGCAGGTGCAATAGCAATGTTTAAACAGGCACTATTTGCCCTAAGATTCGGGAGCGAGTTTCGCGTAATAGACGAAATTATTGGAGCCAAGGCGAAACATAGCGAAGATGCCTTTAGGGCTAAGTGTAAGACGCTCTGATAAGCGTCGCTATAGGAGATAGGCTTAATACATAAGCCCCCCCCCTTCCCCTATCCCCAGTGGGTTGGTGAATTATATATGCGGATAAGTGGAGAAGAACAAGGAGATCGAGTTAGATATCGAAGCGACAAAGTTCGGTGGCAGGGCCCGGCACACCTCACGGAACAGAACAGAGAAGAAGTTCATTCTGAGTCAGTTCCTGGTGGTCACACCGAAGATTAGACTATTGTATTGTGAATCACTCTCATACATCTCTCGTCCGAGAAACCCCCTATCTTGGTTTTCAACAAAAAACAGAGATAGTCCTCACCATTGAGGAATACCTAAAGTGAACTCCCCCCCCCCCTCCTCTATTCTTCAAAGGATTCACTTTGTGATCATCGCTCGTTAGTGCGAAGCATCTCAAAATTAAACTGAGAATTGGAAAAAGTCTACCTGCACGGTCCCGTTGCTTCAATCAGCTGACTAAGACAACGTGCCTAACACCATCCACCTCTCTCAACGAAATCACTTGTGGCTCCAAGTCAGTCTCCCTGCCAGACAAACGGCTTGGCGTCTGCGACCACACCCACGCGTCGAACCGCAAACCACTTCCCCGTCTCCATAAGACCCAAAGGCAAGGTCATCCCGCAGCGGATTCACTTGTGTTATTTTTTAAAGGTAAAGAAATTCATATATTTTTGTGTGTCAATTAACGCTCATTATTAAAGTGAGCTTGGTGTCAACCATTACTTAATATTTATTTTTAAAGTAGTAATTTTCAAGTAGACTTATATTTATAGAGGTAAAGTTTGTTTTTAGTATTTCATTTTTTTATGTTGCACATGGCTATAGAAATCCTCCCTGATTAAAGAAGTAAAGCAAAAGATTAGATAAAGAAAATTAATAGAGCACTCTTAGAGAAAACGAAATAATGGAGTTATTGAAGTACGTAACAAACTTCCATACACTAACTCGGCCCTTATACCATAAGAGTTAATATTATTAAAATGAAGTAGTTCCTTGATCATATTCTGGATTTTGCAAATTACTAAATTAACCTTAAATAAAAATAAGTTTATTTTTATGTAGGGGCTGATTATTTATTTTTTGCCATCGTGATACAGAGGAATTGTATAAAAAATGCAGGTATATGACTGTGTGAGCGTATGCAACGGGCAGTGAGTGTTGTAAAGGTAAGTGAGACTTTATTCGGATAGGTTCCCAGGCTTGGTTTAGAACCCAACGTTGAGTTAGAGTAGTGCCTCAAAATGAATCTTTTCAGACTCATTTTTAATCTTCAGTCAAATATTAACAACATAATTTGTAAATTAGAACGTTGCCAAATAATAGTGGTGAAGACAAAATACAATCTTGTCTTCAATAAAACATATATAGAAGAGAAATGGCTCCCATCATATATGATAGTGATATCAGAACTTATGACCCAGAATCTCGCCATTAGAATGACACATTAGAATGAGAACTTGCATCATGGTCATATAAGCGATGAGCGCTTGATGACACAGGTTCAAATCCAATTTCTCTATGTATTTTCATACAACGGTTAAATAATTTGCCCTATCTTTCCGTTTTCTACATCTCCCATTTTCCTTCTTAAGCTTTCATTGGTTCACGTAATATTCTCCTTAGCGTTTTTCCGGGTTGTGTTAACAATTTCCATTTCTTTGGGCCTTTAAATAGATCTATATATCATGTGTCATGTGATTTTCAATTATTATATACACTATGTATGTTTCGAAAGGAACGGAAAATTTAACAAATTCTGGAAAAATCCCAGAAATAGACGATTATATCAGACGACTACATGAAGAATTCTATGCACATAACATAGAAAAGTAAAAAAAAAATCCGAAACATACAAACACTTTTCCATAAGTTAAATACTACTGAATGACATAAAAAAATGAATAAGCTTTATAGAGGCAAAATTTTCCTCTCCCGACCCGGAAAAGACTGATTCTTAAACTTGTCTGACCAAGTCCCTGAAAAAAAGCCCGAGATCTCCATAGAGATCTCCAAAAGACGTCAAGACAAGCCCGTACACCAGACAGTCGTAGAGGTAAATATAAAAACCTATGCCTCACCATCAACCTCGTGAACGAAACCTTTTTATTTTGCCTCGTCAGAGGCAAGATAAAATAAGATTACGACGCCAATGTACCCGAAGAAGAAATACTCAGCTTTGAGACATGATTAAATTGAGATACGCCCTGCCACATGCTTCAACTTCTCTCAGAACCCCAAATAAAAGAACAGGTAGAGTGAGAATGCCAGCAAAAAGAGGAACAACCGAAACTAAGAACATACTTGGGATCCAGGAAGGGGGCAACACCAGGTAGGTAAGAAGACTAAAAGTTTATCCTAAAATGTAAATGTGTGGGAAAGTGAAAAAATATACACAATAATCATATAACCCAATAATCATATGACCCATCATCACCATACATCTCGCAAGCAAGAAGTAACTAAAAAATGCACAAGTGGTGGAAAAGAAGAGAGCCAAGTTTGTTTCCAACATCAATCGCTGGTACCGCATTACATCGAAGATCCTGCACGACGTTATCGATCTCGACCCAGTAAACGTAACACTTGGACTTGGACATATAAAGTGTGGAATATAGTAGTAGAAGATTTTAGCATAGCTCCCCGGTGATGTGCTACAACTAATGACTTGCCCAAAGATGAACTACCGAACCTATATTTCCGAAGAGGATAGGAAAGCAGCAAACTGTGAGTGCAGCTGAATACGAGCGCTATGTGATCAGCATTTAGAAAGCAGTGCCTCTTTTATTGGACTCAAGCAAACTCCCCATTTCAGCCTTAGGATTGGTATTACTTAAAGATTTTTATTCTAATCTCTCTCTTCTTTACACTTCGAATAATGCTACTCCTCACGAGAGACTTTGTTTTTACTCTCGTAAAACTTGTTGAATAATTCATATTCTTAGAAACTCTTGTTAAGAATGCCTAAGATTTGCGCTGCAGATATTAAAGCCAAAGGAGGAGGAAACAAAACTATAAAAAAATATTATACTCGTAATTTATATTGACATACGTCAAATTCTTGGCATTTGTATGTTTACTGTTTGTTTTGTTTTTTTGTACTATTTTCTACTGCCAATTTGTAGTTTATCTTTCAAATTGTTTGCTTCGTAGTTATATTTACACGTTTTTGAAATATTTAGGGAGTGGCTCCAAACTTTTGGCTGATGGTATATAAATACAATATATGTATATGCGGTTAAAAAGGCAATGTTGTAGCTAACTAAACTCTTCATCAAGCCCTCGGAAGAACCTGTTAGTACAGTCATGGTAGGATATCGCATAAACCATACTTTCTAACGCAAAAAGAAATTGTGTATCATTTCTATATATATATTGAGAAAAGACAGTCTTCCTCAAAGCCTGCAGAAGGAGCTCTTCTCACATACACGAGAAGGTAACACTCAAAGTAAGCGTTTTCTCAGATAGCCAATAAACTATCTTTCAATTGACCTTTTCAAATGTCACCCCTGCTTATCGAAGAGAATGGAAAATTGGTTATTCTCCATTATCTGAGAGAACGCTTATTTTGAGTGTTACTTTCTCGTGTATGGGAGAAAAGCTCCTTCCGAGGGCTTTAAGGAAAACTATGTTTTCCAAAAATAGCCTTTTAACCGCATATATATACATATATATATATATATATATATATATATATATATATATATATATATATATATATATATATATATATATATATATGTATATGATTGAAGCATTTCAAAGGAAAATAATACACAGAATAAGCCCAAGTGTTTCGTATTTACATCAAGAGTGGAGGAAGAGTAAGGGAAAAACATAATAACACGAGGAAATGTAGATAAACTGGCATCAAGCTTTAGATTTAAAACAAAGGCTCGAAGGGGGGGGGTTTTATCAAGAAATGCACAAAAGGCATAAAATTAAACAATTTTCATACGTATTGGCACACCAAATCCCCAATTAAAATAACACTTTTTCCTATCTATTTCCCCTCCTATCTTTAGTCTAATTTGTGTCTTAATCAAGCTTCATTCCTGACAGAAAAGAAATAACATCAATAAGTAATTACGAACAAAAATAGAAGATAAGTACTAGCAAGAAAAAATTTGGAATTTTTCCAGTAGACATAAACAAAATTTTGAACATTCTACGTAGCGGGAGAAAGATACAACAATGAATGCAATGTATAGTATTACGATCAAAAATAGCAAACCAGATAACAATAAATGCAACGGAAAGAGTGAATAAAGGAAAGACGGAACTGACACAACTCCTCAGATTAAGAAAACTTGGCAGAAAAACAAAAGAAAAATATACCAAGGAATAATTCAATCTGCATTACTATACCCTAATGTACAATGTGTACTATCTCTATAAGCACCCTGCTAAAGATACGAAGGATAAAAAATAACGTAATATTACTTAGTAGCAAATCCGAGAAGGGTATAGCACAGAAGCCAACGCGAATTGCATAGATAAGTAAAGTGGAAACTCCTTATCAAAGTTATAGAAAAGGGAGCTTAAAAAAACAATTGAAAGGGCACAATAGAATTAGGGAAAGAACTTCAAACCAGATAGAGCACATAGAAGGCTGGAGAGCCTATCGACTCTTCTCAAGTAATTCTAAATTGATAGAGCGAAAAGCGGCAGAATTATTTACAAAAATAGAGAGATACGAATATTGAAAACAAAGCAAAACAAAAGAAATTCTATCAACGACTTGAACTCAAAATCGATAAGGGAACTAAAGTATGACACGAATAGAAAAACGCGACAACCTGAAAATTGTCTACACATTTTAAATATAAAAGGACTAATGAAATAAAACCGGAATAGACTAACACAGAAAGGAAATTAAGTATAAATCCAATTTAGATTAAGAAAGAGATAAACAACTTCAATACAAATATGGAAACATTGCAAAGGTCTTCCAAAGTAAAAACTATTATATTCATAGCTAAATTAAAAGGTATAACATAAAAAATCAAGAAGTTAAGAAAGAAAAGTTGGGACAAGTGAGCAGTATTAAGCAACATATACTACAAAAGGCTTAAAGACCTGAACAAATCTATACAAAATTGCAACACAAAAAAGACACAAATCAAATAACTAAAACACTTGAAGTTTATTCTTATACTTATTAATTTCTGACTCAAATAACTAATCAAATTGATAATCAATTTAGTAAACCTTCGGAAACTTCTCACCTTCTTCAAATTTTCCCCTGAAACTCTCCGTCGCCCTACTTACATTCATTGGGGCTACAAAATGAATGGATAAGATATGCACCGTGATTTGAATCTCACATTAAGATGTAGGTCCACTGAGGGCCTAGGCCATTTTTTTGCATCTAACTTTACTTCAAGGTGTTCTTAGCTTCATTCTTTGTTGTAAACGTTCGCCTCTTTACCGTTCTGCAATTAAAGGAGGCGAGTATAAGGGAAAAGGATTATTAACTTGGGCTCACGGCCAAATTCTCTATTAGTTTGTAATTAAGTCTAAATATCTACACTTGGTTCAGAGAATCCTCATAAAACCTTACGTTGGTTCTCGGTGGCATAGTTTACCCGCCTCAGTTACTGCGACGTTAGTCACGGAATTATACCCTTACATCGAAAAAATTTAGTCGCGTGCGAGTTTAGGCGCGTGCGACTATATGTCTCACTATGTCGATCGGGCGGTCCGTAGGTCACCGTTTTGCTTTTATAACTATTTGACCGATATAGCGAAATTTGAAACCCTAATGTTATTTTACATTTTCTTTCGAATGATATAATTGTCAAGGTCCTCCCAAAGTTAGCCCGGCAATTACTTTGTTTTGGCAATAACATCATAATTATTTGACTGATTCTAACTAAATTTGAAAGTCTTATGTTGTTTTATATTTTCTTTCGAATGATATAATTGCCAAGGTCCTCCCAAAGTTAGCCCGGCAATTAGTTTGTTTTGGCAATAGCATCATAATTATTTAGCTGATTCTAACTAAATTTGAAAGTCTTATGTTGTTTTACATTCTTTTTGAATGATATAATTGCCTAAGTCCTCCATAAGTTAGCCATGGAATTATTTGGGAATAACATCATAACTATTCGGCCGATTCTAACAAAAGTTGAAACTCTTATGTTGTTTTACATTCTCTTTCGAATGATATAATTGCCAAGGTCTTCCCAAGGTTAGGCCGGGAATTTTTTAAAGTTTAGAAGGTAGTAAAGTCATAAGTCAGAATGAACATTCCTTCATTCGGCCTAGTGGCATCCTTAGAAATATATATTTCTAGTGTCCCTTCCTTCTTATTTTTTACTTTTATTCGCTTCTTTTATTATATGTTCCTTCCTTATCTTACTTTGTCTCTTTCTGATCAGAAACTTTTTGTGGGATACGCCTCTGTCATTATTTCGCTTAAAATATCAGAAAAAGAAAATTCATTTTCATTTTCAGTCTCTTTATTGTGTCATTACACATTTTGGCGCTCAACTTGGCGTGAGGACGGGTCAGAGTAGTTTAGATAAGGGGCTTGGAGGAGTAACAGGGTAATTGGCGAAGGTTTATTGGTTAATAACAACGCTATTTTAATTTCCAGTTGGTTATCAAGCTGGGTGAGAGTGAAGGGTTGGCAGCGGGTGCTGAATTCGGAGAGTTTAGAGGCATTATGGATAAGATGATTTCCACGATGCGAATTTTGAGTGTTGATACTATCGAGGAAAAACGACATATTGGCCTTTTTAGGGGTATGGGGGGCTGAGATTGGTAGTTAATGCAATGGTAGAAGGATGGTCAATATGTTTAAGGATTAATGATTAAAATGGGGTAACTGAAAGAGATATCACGTTCGTTTAAAAGAGAAGCGTATTTACTCTCTTAAAAATTGAAAAAGATAATTTTATTTTCTATTTTCCGTATTTATCTAAGGCCAAGTAACTATAAGCGACTCTTAAAAAAATAACTCTTCTCTGGTAGGTGAACTTAGGGTTGACTTATCTAGGGTAGTAATTAAATGAGCGAGATTGTTTGTGTTTCGTGACGCTTTCTGCTTCAGTGTCCTTAAAATATTACTAATAATTGAAAATTAGGTTAGATAGGTTTTGTAAAGATAAACCATTTTGAAGATGATCCAGCAAAGATAATCAATCTACATATAAACTGATCGAGTAGAGATATACATATAAATTAGAAAAGGCAAACAAATTTTCTAGAAGCTTGTTAGTTTTTTGTATTTTCTTAATTTACACGTAAAGATTTACGTGTAAATTAGGAAAAGGAAATCTTAATCTAAGCTATCCCTACTTTGTAGATGGCTTATCTTTGCTAGTCAGCACTGAGATGGCTTATTGACTTTTTTTAACTACCTCAATTTAGAGATGGCTTATCTTTAATTGATCTCTCTTGTATGTTCTTGAAATGAACGTTGGCTTCCTTCAGCACTCAACAATTACGTTAAAAATAGAAATATTGGAATATGATTGATGTTGTAATCGAACCTTCTCATTGTATGTTGCTCATTTTTTTCATTTCTCTTTTTCCTGGAACTTTAGTTTGTAGTCTGCATTTCTTTTGTTCTTGTTTTCGATCTTGCATGCATTGGTATTGTGGGATACGTTAGTGTCACCCTGTTCAAAGCCATATATATTGTTTTCTTGCTTTTTCATAGAGATTCCTTAGAGTTAATAAATTAGTTATAGAGTTGGAGTTGTTCTTCCTATCTATTTTAGTGACATATATCCTTTTTGATGTTATTTTTCGACCTAAAACTTTACCTTCAGGTCCATACTAGTACCAACCTTTCTCCTCATGTATGATATCGGCTACTCTTTTCCTTGGGTGTTGAATTACGGTGAATTTTGGGATGTTAGTTCGTATTTTCCATTTTTTTTAATCTATTAATGTTGTCTATTTCTAGGCCATTAATCTTTCTTTCCTCGTTCATCTCTAATTCGAAAATGCTGCATTGGCTGATATAATCTGAAAACTGGATGTTCAGCGTTTCTGGTCTTACTGATAAAGGCATGTCCACTGTATATACCAAATATAGCGCGGGACTCAAACATCCCCCTGTGGGCTTTTGCTTCTTTTTCGAATTCTGGTCCGTCCTACTCGTCAATCCCGCTCTTTGCTTTTCTCTCTGTGATATACTTGCAGAGAATTGTTTCAAAATCGGTGTTTAGTGGGAGATTATAAATCTTATACTGTAAGCTTTCGATCTATACTTTATCAAAGGTTTTCTCTATGTCGCTATTTTTTCTGTTATTATCTCGAGGGGCATGGTAGTATCCCTGTCCTTCATAAATCCAAATTGAAAATTGTTATAAAATTTTACTCCAATATATAACCCACTAATCTTCTTGTTAACATTTTGCTTGTAAGTTTATTTGGTTTTGTGAAGAGGAATATTTTTTGTTGATTTAACACTTCAAGGAAGTAGCAGAATTTTAAGGTTACATCAAAAATATTTTGGAGGGCCGAAATAATGTTTTAGGGCGTTGGTTTGTTTTAACTTTGTGAGTCCTGATGGCCCTGGCCACTTTGGTTTAAATGAGTCATTTACGTGCATTATTTCTTCTAGCGTCCTTATTGGCCCAGGTCCAACTTGTTCTTCCCTGTTAGGGTCAACTGAATGGTCAGTACTTATCCTATTAATGTTTTCTGAAAGAACTAGTGAACTATTGCTTTCGTTTCATCACAGAAGTTCTCATTTTCTCCGGATACAATAGTGAAAACTGACTTCCAGTGCCGGCAAAATCTTTCTTCTATTTTGTGCTCATCCTGTTTTACGCTATCGTTTTCATATTTTATTTTTATTTTTGTTCTTAGTTTTGACCGTCTTGCTCGATTTATAATTTGCCAGTTGTCCTTGTGTGTTCTATTTTCGTAATAAGATCATTCAAGTTTTTTCTTGCTGCTCACTTAATAAGTATACCATCTCAGATTTTAGTCTTCTTAATGTGTTTGTTCTTTTTTTGCTAGGTTCCCTTAGCCATATTCATTGATATGCTCTATTTATTATTTTAATATTTTTTTTCCATTTTGTTGGTCTAATCTTGGGGTCGTTGCAAGCGATAACTTAACATGGGAACGTTTCATAAGTTTGCTGCAACTAGGTCATCCTTTAATCGCTTCATTTCTTCGTCGATATCATCGAGTAAAGCGTCTGCCAGGTCGTTTGGGATATATTCATTTACATAGTTATTCTGTATATTTCATCCAATTAACTTTGTGGTATTGTTTTCCAATAGTTGCAGGTACCTTTATCGGATTTTCCTTCAACTCGAATAGCGTTCCATTGTGATCACTACTCACAATTGTTCCCGATTTCAAATCTAAATTTAGTGGCATATTAGAGCTGCTTAATACTATATCTGGTTTTGTAGCTGTGTTTGTTGTAACATAGTTAGGGTGAGCGGGTGCCACTCTTTTGAGAATGTTTATTTCAAGCAACATTTCTAAATATCATCCAGCGTTATTTGTTGGTCTACAACCGCTTGCTCGCAACGTGTATTTAGGTCAGCCATGAATATTGCTGAGTTCCTTGACCGAATATCATAATGAAGTTGTGTAGTGGCAAAATAATACTTCTTGGCGTTTGTTATACAGTTAATACTCTAATTGATGTTATTTCTAGTTCTCTTTTGAAGACTATTTATGCTTCATTGTAGATTGGTATTTATGAGTATTTGAGGATTTTTTTATTGCTATACCAGCCCCATCCGTTCTTTCTCCTGTTGGGTCGTTTGCCAGGTTATTTTTTTATTTTTTAGTATATTCGTAGGATAGCGAGAGATTATGGTCTCTCTGAGAACCACATATTTTTGATGCAGTTCTTTTACTAATATATGGTTTAATGTTGGCAAAAAAGTAACTGGTTTACCAATGTTTTCCAGGTGAGCATAGAGGACGCATACGAGTAGTTCTAATCCTACTTCTTGTGGGATGGTTATACTTGTCTTTGCTTCCTTCACCTCATTGATTGTTGCCTTTGACAGGCCTGCATAAGGAGCATTTTTACTCTTTGCTTTGCCTGTTTGTTCTTTTTCTTTTTCTTTCTTTATATAGACTCTTTCCATTGGGAAGTTTATTGCTAGTATTTAATGTGAGCCTTTGCAGTTGAAGCACTTCCTCGTGGTAGAGGTTCATTCCCTCCACCGAAGTCTCTGGATTATTCCAGTCCTTTCTTCTCTATATTGTGCAATTCCTTGTTGTATGATCCTCCATTGCGTAGCATTATAGCAAATCTATACATTTGTGTACTTTTATTTTTCAATATTCTCTGATGAAACCTTCATGTATCAGAATAAGGTCGAAAGGGCGACCACGTGCCCTTGTGTACCCACCTGGTCCTGAGATGACCGCATGGAGCTTTGAAAGCATGGCTGAACCAGGTTGAGGGTGCAGCCTATGCCGTTATAACGCCCCAGTTGTATTTGCTTAGGGACCGATTTCAATGTCTCCCATGGCCACCTTTCTTCCAGAATTCACGCCTTTCGTCATAAGATCGAAGTCCATTAAACATTTCACGACGCCAACGTTATCACAATTTCCCCTCCCCCCCCCCCCTTCCGACGAAGGAGTTAGCGACTTTTCCCCAAAATATCACGTATGTGTGGGAGCGGCCGTCAAACACACCGAAAGCCACCTCACCAGGCGTCTATATAATCCTTCGACTCAGTTTAGTAAGCAACACTAATAGACTTCCCACCTACTACGGCAAACGAGCTGAAGGACTCTCGCCTCCCCTCATCAGCGATTTCGATTCGAGGTCGAAGGCTAAATCGACATCCGTGAACTCTACTTTAGTCAATCGGCGAGTATCTGACGAGTATTCCCATCACCAAAGGCCATCTACGAGTGCTCCCTCATCTGGAGCGAGAGGTATCCCGACTTCCCCCTTCGCATTAATCGTATCCTAACTGGACCCTTTTCTGCAACGAGCACGTAAGCAATTGTAACCGTTGCCGCCTGCAGATTGATCTAGAATCTGGCTTACCTAATCGATCCATTCTTTTTGTGTGCGCCCCGGTTTAAAATCCCCCCTTTAAATCACCGACCCGAATCCGACCTCCTTAATTCCCTAATTAACCCACCTGTATCTTTCGTAGACATTTAACTCCGTCTGTGCGACCATTCCATTTAAACCCAATATTTGTGTATATTTAAATATTATTTTGTTGCTAGTAAAGGTATTTTTTCGTTATTGTCTTTCTTTTGCAATCCAAACGCGTGCCAGCTACCTGTTAATCTTTGGCCAACTTGCATTCTGAAATATTTGTTATAAAAAGGACCCTGCAAAGTTAATAATAAACCATCTCCACTGGACTCATAACAATTTCCCCATTCACTAACGGTCTCTCTCTCTCTCTCTCTCTCTCTCTCTCTCTTTATATATATATATATATATATATATATATATATATATATATATATATATATATATATATATATATATATATATAAAGAGAGAGAGAAAGAGTCTGACCATTCCAAGACACTTCATATTGAATTCCAGCAGTCCGTTTGTTGTAATCTTGCATGCCATTTTGCTATTCATGCACGCTACTTTAAATACGTGTGTAGATTGTCCGAATTGTAAAATTTGATGTACTTTAATCCCATGATTACTCCTTTTTATTTCTGTTTTTCGTTCTTCTACCGAATGATAACCACCCACAGTTGTATCCTCCTGCGAATTACCCTTTTACTAGCGAAAATTTGGTGAGGAATTGATGGACTTAACCCTATTTTTCTGATGGCCTCTATTGCCTCCAGAGAAACCATAATTTCCGCGTCTTTCTTCCGATGTCATATCGCGATGTGTCTTGTTGATTAAATATTAGTTTAACGAGAGCGATTTTCATATCTGCATACAGTGACTGGAACACCTTTCCTCTGTCCTGTTTTGGAGCTTCTCCCTTTCCTCGTCGCGCAAATCATTTGCACTCCATCTTCATTTTTCTTGACCGCTAAAAGGCCACACATTTCTTTTCCTTCCTCTTTTTTTGTTTCTTTTTCTTCACTGAAAATAGCCTATGTCCTATTTATTTATTTTTTCCTTTGGTGGAAAAACTTTCCCTATTTGTTCCTATTTCTACCTTTCCTATCATATTTTGATCACACTCCTCAATCACCAAACCGAAATAGGCCTATCCCTAGCATCAGTCCAGAGTTATGTTCCGGCACGTGGTCGATAACTGACCTACCTTTTTTAGACGCCTAATGCGGCTCCTACAGGTGTTCACTATACCCTAATACCAACTATATCTCAGACTTTCTCTGTGCTCGAGTTATGTGGTGTTAGCCTGTGAAATAATATGGGAAATCATGCTTGAATAAAGATTAGGTGACAAAAGAAGGAAAAATAATACAACTTTGAGGTATTATTTTGCCTCAAGGAAACAGAAGATCTCTCCAATCAGCCCAGGGAACACAATTTTGTTTCCCTTCGTAATCTTCTTTTCCCGATGTCCTTTTTAATTGTGATTTCTACAATTCTCAAGTTTATTCCATTAATTAGAATAAGTCCTTCGACAAGATATGAAATGAAATGAAATCAAAAGTAAAGTCAGAGACAAAGTACAGATCGTCCGACCCTCCCCTCCCCCCTTGGCTTTCTTAAGAGCAGCCAGAGTGGAAAGAAGGGCGAGGCTTGGTACTCCGCAACCACAATGCCCAGAGCCTCAGTAGGCTACGGGCAGTGTGAATACCGAAGGTGGGAGTTAGAGGGAAAGTAAAAGAAAGCTTCAGGATAGAACAGCGAGTAAGTATAGTAGGAGACAAAAAAGTGGACTTAGTTAGTCGTGGAACCAACGGCTCAACGTGGAATCCGAACAACGATTTGTAGCATGTAACTATTTAAATAGTGGCTATTTTCGTGACCCATCTCCAACGTATCCGCTGTGGTTCCTATTTGTATGTTAAGTGAGAATAAAGAAGCGGAATTTAAAGGGAGGGAGAGATTTTCAAAGAATTGCTAGTTTGCCTTGTAGGCAGGTAAAGGTAGCTGGTTTAAGGAAAGGTTTCGCGTTGAAATCACGCAATTCTGTTATAAAACTGTGTATCCTTGTATCATTTTTCGTATAAATGTTTGCTCAATATTGGACGTTAAAACCGTTATTATTAATTATTCTTACTAATACAGGTGTAGGTTTCAATCTCACTAGCTATTTTTATATGCTGCTATCCTTGACTATATACTATTCTCCAGTAACACTTCTGCTTGCTAAATAGTCCTTATCGCTGTAGAGTAATCTTCTCTTTCTTCTAGTGTAGATTTCGTCTTCTTTTTTTCTCTTTCCCTCATCCTCCATAAGGTTGGGAATAGATGTTGTAATCTCCACCCTTCTCTCTGGCCTAGCTGGTTGGCTAAAGAAATATATATGGCTATTTCGTTTCGTCATGGCTCTGTATGCAATTATTTTTAGGTCTATTTGTTTTCTTAATTCGCTTCTTCTATTATTTGTGAGTATGTACATAGCTTTGTTATGTACTCGTTAGAGTCTCGAGATGTTGCACATGGCTATATTCGGATAAAATATTACGGATTGTATTATACCCTGGTAGAGCTTCCTCTTGTTTTTCAGGCTGAGGTTTCTCATTTTCTATAATAACACTAGTCAGTTTTCCTCCTATTTACTGTTTTAGCCACGTGCTTTTTGTGGCCTAATGTTGTAATGTTTATTTTAAGAACGTTACACTCTTTGTCATGCATGTATCACTCTCCTTCAACTTATAATCTAGCAAGAACCTCCTATAGATGAGTACAATCTTAAATTTATGCTTGTAAGTTTTAATTTTCTATTTTGCGTCATATTCAGTAATCTTGCCCCTCTCTTCTGCCGTCATTCTAGTCTGTATCTCTCTGTTGCTGTAGGAAGACTTATTCGCTAGTTAATGTCGTCAGCGAATTGGATGTTAAGGTAATCCTCATTTCTGGATTGCGGTGTAGAGTGAAGAGAGAGATAGGCTCAAACCCCCGGATTGGGGTTATCCGGCAGCGAGCTCTAATTTATCCCCTAAGTGTCTTCAGATGTGTACATAAGCATATTCTCCATTTTATAATCACATAAAATTCTTTCTATCATGTTGTTCATTTCAAGTCCTCTGCCAAACTTTGCCGAATACCTTGGAGACCTCCCGACAAACGATGTCCACGCGCTTTTTTTTTTAAATTTAGCAATCTTCTCTGGCAATTGTTTCTTAGCCCTTTATCATCGTGGTACTTCATGAGTCTAATATTAAGTATCTTTTCAAATACCTTCCTGATAAAATCTAGTATCGAGACAGGGCGATATTTTCCCACTTCATCTGGGGGTTTTCCCATCTTGGAGATGAATATCATACTTGCTACCATCATTTCATCTGGAAAGTATCCTGTATTCAAACAAGCATTTAATATGTTTCTAGCTTCTTTCAGTATGTGCAGGGGAGCTTCTAGGTAATATTATCTAGTAAGGCCCGATCTCCTAGAGGTTCTTTGTCGGAAGCTCTTAAGCGTTTTTTTACTTCTTCTGTTGTTATTGCAACATCTATTCCATCGTTGGTGTTTCTTTCTTCATCACCAAAGTGGAGCGGGTAAGTCTTCTGTATTTCTTCATTTAGTTCATCTACTTCTGGTTATTCAGAATTAATGTCTTTGTTCTCCTTCCACTATTCTTTGGAAAAGGGTCTCTATTTTTGCCCTGATTTCTATGATGTTATTTTTTACGTTCTTATTTTTACTTTCATAATTTCTTGTCTTTTGGCTTTAATCTTTTGGGGATCTATTATATCGATCTGCTGATCTTATTTTTCACTTTGTTTCTCACAGATTAGTTCTACTAATTCTCTTTTCAATCTCCCAAGTGCACTGAATCTTTTACTTGTTGGTCCGAATCACCTTATGCTTTCTGCCCCCTGGCTAATCTACTTGCGCTTCTCTACCGTTTTTGGTGTCCATCTGAATTGTTAGACGGATATGTAAGAGTTAATGCGGATGGCCTCCTCATTTGCTCTTTTGAATTATTTTCTAATCTTATACAGCTCCTTATCGAATTCCTCTCGAGTGGCCTCCTCAAACTGGTTGGGTTCATATGTCCGAAGTAAATCTTTGTACTTATCCCAATCCACGCTATGGTTATCTTTCCATTTCCTCGAAGGGTTCTGTGAGGGTTGTGCATGTTGACCTGCATTAGAGATGTATTTCCGTCGCCGCAAGGAACCTTTACCTGTTCGATGTAATAGGTGAACGGCAGATTGAAGTTAGCCAAGCAAATATCCGATTTTGTAGCAGAGTTTCCTTGTAAGTATGTTGGGATGTTAGGTCCAGGTTTTTGAAGTATTTTTCTATTAATGAGTGAATTAAGTTGTTTACCAACTCTCTTCCTATATCTATACCTGGATGTCCAGCGATGAGTGCTTACGTCAAGCATTAAGATGACCGGCTCTCTATTGTTAAAAAAGGTAGTAGAATTCTGTATCGGCAATTGGGGGCACCTGGGTGTCTGGTAGGCTGTCGTGACTATGATGTTGTTTCATTCCATTTGAAGTTCTATTGCTAAATATGTATCTTCTATTCCTTGAACTGTTTTGTACTTAAGTTGTTGCTTTACAGGTATTGCAGCTCCATCGAATACTTCTCCCGACGGATTCTTAGCGAAGAAATTGTAGTTCCAGATCTTTATTTTTTTTATATGTTCCTTCTATGCTCGGCTATTAGGATCACGTCCGGATGGATAATTCTGAGTTTTCATATATATTTTCTTTGTCTCCCTCTCCGTTTGTGTTTATTTGAAGTATCTAATTTCTTACAGTTTATATTCAAGTTGTCCATTTCTTATTCTTCTAGTTGTTTTCCGTGGTCTTTATCCGGTGAAAAGAGTTAACAGTGCTTCTTCGTTAGTTCCTTTTGTGTTTTTTGGTTGTGATCACCCTCTGCTGATTGTGTGCGAGAGGGCTTCGGGCTACTCATTTCTAAGTGATGTTTCCTTTTGTAGATGGATTTAGATTTTTTGGTCATTGTTAGCTACTTTTTGCGATTGAAGTGTACGGATTTCTTTTGTTGTTATATGTTATATTTTTATTTCGTTTTTTTGAGAGGAGGGCGGCAAAATACAGTTCGCAGTTCACTCTCCTCACTGTCCCCCGCCCACGATCGGATTGAGACTGAAGAAGAGTCGACCCGTAGCCGATTCACTCTTGGAGAAACTTCCCACACTTCGAGCCCTCAGCTCAAGTGAACCGAGGGAGAAGTGCTTGGGAGGGAAGTCCGGAGTGAGATTTAGTATAAAATTTTAGTAAGAAAGAGAAAGGTTAAAAAATAGAAGTGAAGTATAGAGAGGAGCCAGGATGACTAAACATCGGTAGTCATAGGTGAAAAAGGAACATTTCCCTTGCCCATAGAACACGAGGGACCTCTTAATCAATGTGGAATCAGAACCACCATGCATCATTTTCACTTCATTCATTCTTTTCCTTTTCACGCCCACTGTCCCTTATTTCCTCTGGCTAATAGTGATTGGGAGATGTGACTCCTCTTGCACCTTTCTTAATCGTTTCTTTAATCTCTTATATCTTATAGCACTCATGCCTTTGTATTAACTTTTTGTAGCTTTGTGTTTTATCTTCATTTTTACGTTTTTTGTTTAATTTTTCTGTTTTTTTTGTTCTATTTATCTTTATCTGGTTTCCGTTTTGGTTGTCGTAGTTCCGTTGTCTTATTTGTGATTTTTTCCTGATCGATCATTTTTGTCGTAAATTGGGTTTCATTTACGCTTTTCATAATTCAGTTTTCGTTTCCATGGAACTTTTCATGTTTGGTAATTTATGTTGTTTTGGGTATTATTTTGGTATGTTTTAGTAGTTTTTTTTACTTCGCTTCGTTTCCAGTTCATCCTGAGTTCTTCACGTGAATATGGGCTCGTCTTCTCTCCTTAGCTGACGTCTTTATCTTTGGAATTGAAGTTGATTGCATTGTTCGTTTGGGATATAGATACGAGTATGTTCTGCAAATACTTGTGGGAGGTTGTTTATTTTCTTCCCATATAAATATCTATTGCTCTTTTTCTGAGAACTTTATTGATATGTTGTAATTGAGCTCCATTATTGGAGCCTGATCATTGAGCCTCATACTTGGAGTAAATAAATTAGTTAAGGAGATTTCCACGATTCCCTAAATGTATTTCGTTCCCAAAGTCAGATTAAATGTGTCCATTGTAATTAATTCATGAATGTATAATGAATCAGCATGTTTGTTAGCATTATATAATGTATTAACCTACATTTTAGTATTTACTTCTTCGTTTGCAAGATGTCTCAGGTGTATCACGCTTCAGGTTCCAGCAGAAGTCGGCAAGCATAGCAGGGCGCCATTTTCCCTTATACCTGTTTTTCATCGACGCTATATTTGATGGAACCTCTTTCCATGTTCATCACTTCCATCTCCTGCATTTTGGGGGAAAAAGGACAAATGAGAATGAAGAGAGTGTATCTTCCGTGACATATTGCATCCGAGTCTTAGTAGCACATGATTAGGCTCCCCAATATACGCTCTCGCTGGGCCCCTTGGTGCTTTCCTAGAAGTACTTTGCATACATCTTTGAATGCATGCCAGGCTGCTAGCTCAGTTTCATCCATTGTCGCCTCGAAATCCTCATCAGCTATAAGTTGACGAATCTGAGAGCCTACGAACTTTCCTTCGTTAATCTTGGCATCACTTTGAGGTACTGCGAACATGATTAACTATGTTGCAGTGCTTAGTTAAATTGTTTTATACGCAGTGGTGGCAAAATGATTTTCTCCTTCTTAACTACTGGCTCATAAATTACATTATGACATCCAGGCGTCATGGCTTTCCGAGGTGACAATTCTGAGTGTACATAATGTTTTGATCTGGCCCTACTGTCCCACTTTCAAAGGAAGCACATACACATGGTTTATCCAGATTGTAACTCATAAAGTAGGGCTACTACTTTCAATTCTAAACAAATAAGCCATTCATGCTCCTTGTAATTTATGCAGTCTGGAATAAAAGCAAGATTCTCATATGTCTTTCCTAAAATTACTGAGTGAGCACCTGGAACTGAAAACATGGTGTTCCCAATATGCAACAGAACCGATTTTATGATGCAAAGGGATGCATCTATGAATAATCTCCACTGATTTGGTTCATAGCTCAGCTCAAGGGCATTGAATAGGCCTCTGATATCATTACAATAATTCAAGTTGTTTTCAAAAGCGAAAAATTGCTGTAGATCTGCAGAACGCTTCATAAACGCAGTAATTTGAGCGCGTTCATCCAACAGGTTCCATTGTCGCAGACGTGAGGCCAGGAGTTAGTTCACTTTGTTGCTTAGTAAGTGTTAGATCACGAACTAGATCATTGAGTTCCGGTTAGGTGATGAGGTGTGGTTTCTTGTCAGATTCAAACCGTGCCACATATGGTGTATCTTGAGATTCTGAATCGTCTGAGTTGTTTGTGTCATCGCTTGGTAGTTCAGAGGGCAGCTAGGGTGCAGGAATAGTACTTGAATGTGGAACTGGGCGAATAGCAGACTGAAAATCGGGATACATGATAGATTTCTTGCGTTTTCTGTTTCGATCGGCTGTGAAATAACCGACGTACATCGGCATGCAATAGGATCTGTTTATGATCAGCCTCCATATTATCACATAATGCAGTGAATAGTCTTGAATTTAAAGCATTCGCCTTTAAATAGTTCACAATTTTTACAACCTCACTGAGCACACTGCTTAGTTCTGTTGACATTTTTATGGTTGCAAGATTTTCTAGGTGAAGGAAGCAATGCGTCGACTTCCATTCTGGGCAAGCGGCTTAATCTTGGTAACCCCTACTGAATGCCGTCCTATCATTCCGGCAGCGCCATCACAATATACGGCTACACAAAACTTGAAATCCAGCCCACATTTGTTAACGATTTAGTCTCTTATAGTCTCGAACACTTCAGAACTAGTTGTTTTTGTTGATAGTGAAGCAGAGAAAAAAAATCTTCCTTTAAATCACCTTTATATTCAAAGCGCAAAAACACCAATCAGAATTGCCTGAATAGCAAAGTCTGTACATTCATCAAGCTGCAAAAAAAAGTACTTTGCTAATTTAATCTGTCCTATGACCTGATCTTCCATATCGTGAGCAAGATCGTGAATTCGTCGAGCTATATTGTCATTTGAAAGTGGCACCTGAGCCACTTTATTGACCAGCAACTCGCTTGCAGACATCTTGAATACGGCTTATCATTAGCGTCTCACCAATTGTATGTGGCTTTTTAGCCTTAGCAACTCAAAGTGCTACTTTATAAGAAGCACACAAAGCACAAGTATTTATGTGTGACACTTCAAAGGTCTGTTTCTGGCGGCCTTTTAAATCAACATGCTTTCTTTCAAAGAACTCTTTCGGCTTTGAACTCATTTCTTTATGTTTGGTATTTAAAGGTCTCTTGAGATTGATATCTCCACCTTCTCTCCCTTACTATTCTTAACACAATATATAACACGTTAGTAATCTTAATACTACAAAATAATTAACTCTGCTAATTACCCTCTGTCTCATAATAAGTTATATATAAATCACATACTGGAGGCATATGACAACCAACCATCACGAGGCTCGACCGGACATTCCAAAGCCCACACAGCTGCCAGACATCGCTGGAAACAACTTTCTTTGTACAAGCGCAAACACCTAATATAATCTTAATACTACACCAGTAAGCTATCGTAAATAAAAAAATATATTGTCATATCACAAATATACTACATTTACTTACACAATCTCTACCACGGTCGGTGAGTACCACGATCCACCGGCCAGCTGAAAAGTTGTTTACTGCAGTGCATAAGGCGAAATTACTGAAATTATGCTGTTTCTTTCTTTTCTGGAAACTCCCACATACTAGGAGCTTATGGCTCGCGGACTGGCACAGGTCTGTGGACCACAACTATGAGTCGAACTGTCCGGAGCATATTACAACTTATATTTATCACTTTTCACTACACATATTTATGCAATTACATTTAATCTCACTTTGTTAATCACATTAATTTACTTTGGTTTGTTTGATTTTTCACTTCACTTTGGGCCTTTTTAGTCGCGTGCAAGTCAGGTCACAAGCGTCTTTACATCTCACAATGTCGATCGGTCGGTCGGTTCCCGTTTTGCTCTTTTTTGTTTTTGTAATAACATTGTAACTATTCTGCTGTTTCTAACGAAATTCCAAACCATTATGTTGTTTTACATTCTCTTTCAAATGATATAATTGGCAAACTCTTATCAAGGTTATCGCAAGAAGTATTTTGTTTTGGCAATAACGTCATAAATTTTCGGCCGATACTCTGCTAGACTAGACTAGGCTATAATATTTATACTCTACTAGGCAAGCCTAGAATAGGCTATGCTAGGCTATGCTATTATAGGCTAGTCTATAACATGCTAACCTATGCTAAGATATAATGTATAGGGAGTAAGATATACTATGCTAATTTAGGCTATAATATGCTATGCTAGGATAGCATATAGTATATTAGGCTTGACAATAATAAGCTATGCTTGACTAGGGTATAATAGTATAGTATAGGCTATACATGTCTAGGATAGTTAATGCTAGGGTAGGTTATGCTATGCTAGGCTACGCTACGCTATGGTATGCTTGATTAGGTTATGATATACTAAGCTATGCTACACTAAGCTAGTCTTCGCTACACCAGGCTAAGCGAGGCTTTCCTAGGGTAGGCGATTCTATGTTATGCATGCTGTGCAAGCCTAGGCTAAGATCTAATAACCTAGGCTAGGCAAGACTATGATATACTATACTATACTATACTATACTAACTAGGGTAGGGTAAAGTAGGCTATGATATACTATACTAGGCTCTGCTAGTATAGGCTAGAATATGCTAACTAGGCTAGGATAGATAGAATATACTAGGCTAGGCTCCAGTGAACTAGGCTATAATCGACTAGGGTAAGCCATGCTAGGCTAGACTACATTTTAATATATACAATTGTAGGCTGCGCTAAGCTAAGCTAGGTTATACTCTGCTAGGCAGGCTAGGCTATACTTTGATAAGCTAGACTAGGCTAGGATACACTGTGATAGGCTCAGGTATACTATATTTAGCTAGGTTATTCTAATATATACTATGCTAGGCTATATATGCAACTCTATACTAGGCTAGGCTAGGATATTATAGGCTACTCAGGGTATACTATGCTATTAAAGGATGTGCTATACAAGTGTATTCTATGCTATGCAAGGCTATGTTGGACTATACTACGCTAGACTAGGCTAGAATATAGTGTACCATGCTAGGCTAGGGTAGGCTAGGCTAGACTATAGTTGGGTGTGCTATGCGAAGATATACCATGCTAGAATAGGATAGGATATACTACACTAGACTAGTTTATACTAGGCTAGGCTAGGTTATATTATGTTCATACTAATATACTATACTAAGCTAGATTAGGGTAAGGTACGCTATGGTAGATAGGCTATAATTTGCTAGACTTTGCAAGGCTAGCCTAGCCTAGGCTATACAGGGATAGATAAGGGCAATACTATGTTAAACGATTTTAAACTATACTATGTTAGGCTATGCTATACTATTCTATGCTAGGCTATACTATAATAAGCTATACTATGCTATCTATGGTAAGCTTTACTATCGTATATATGCTAGGCTGTACTAGGTTATGTTAGGCTAGGCTTTACTAGGGTTTCTAGGCTAAGATAGGCCATACTATACATTCTCTGCTAGGCTAGGCTAAAATAGTCTAGGCTAAGTCATACTATGCCAGGCTAAGCTATACTATGTAAGGATATGCTATACTATGCTAGCTACGCTAGAGTATGGTATGGTAAGTTCTACTATTATAGGAAATCATAGGCTAGACTTGTTAATACTAAGCTAGGCTAGGCTAGACTAGGCTATCCGATGCTATGCTAGGCTATACTATGGTAGGTTATGCCCTGCCATAATCTACTCTGTTATACTATGCTATACTATTCTATGCTATTATATACTATGCTATACTATACTATGCTATGCTAGACTAGGCAGGATTTACTATGTTAGACAATATAGGCTAGTCTATACTATGCTAGGCTTTATTATGCTAGATGAGGTAATACTATGGTAGGCTATCTTACGGTAAGCTAGGTTTTGCCAAGCTACTATTCGAGACTATACGAGGCTATGCTATGAAATGTTATACTATTCTAGACAATACTAGGCTATACTTGGATATGCCAGGCTATACTCTGTTAGGAGATACTATACTACATATACTATACTATATTATACTTTACTATACTATGTTTTGTTATGCTATGCTATAAAATGTTATACTATTTTAGACAATACTAGGCTATACTAAGATATGCTATGCTTGGCTATACTATGCTAGGATATATTATACTACATATACTATATTATACTTTACTATGTTTTGCTATGTTATGCTATACTATTCTATGTTATGCTATAATATACTATGCCATGTTATACGAGGCTATGCTATAAAATGTTATAATATTCTAGACAATACTAGGCTTTACTAGGATATGCTATGCTAGGCTATACTATGCTAAGATATACTATACTACATATACTATATTATACTTTACTACACTATGTTATGCTATGCTATGCTATACTATACTATGTTAGTCTATAATATACTATGCCACGTTATACTTTGCTATAATATGATAAGCACCACTATGCAATAATATGCTATGTTAAACTATGCTATACTATTCTAGACTATACAATTAGGGTTTGATAATTTTTTCGCCTTTCCAATTTCATAAATGAGGTGTGGCAAAAAGTTAAGGCCTGCCATTTTAATTTTAAAATATATATATTTTAATATAATTTAGTTCTGCTTTTTAATAAGCTTTTAGAAAGTTGTGAATTTTTAGTCGGGGGTAACTCTACATCTCACTATGTCGTCGGTCGGTCGGGGTACGTTGTGCCTTTTTTTTAAATAATATTGTAACAATTCAGCCAATTCTAAGGAAATTTGAAACCCTTATGTCGTTTTATATTCTCTTTCGAATGATACAATTGCCAAAGTCCTCCCATGTTAACCCGGGAATAATATTGTTTTGGCAATAACATCATAACTATTTGGCAGGTTCTAACGAAATTTGAAACTCTTATGTTGTTTTACATTCTCTTTCGAATGGTATAATTGCAAAAGTCCTCCCAAGATTAGCCATGGAATTATTTTCTTTTGCTAATAACATCATAACTATTCCGACCATTCTAACGAAATTTGAAACCTTTATGTTGTTTTACATTATATTTCGAATGATATAATTGCCAAAGTCTTCCCAAGGCTAGCCATGGAATTACTTTGTTTGGGCAATAACATCATAACTATTCGGCCGATTCTAACGAAATTTGAAACTTTTATGTTGTTTTACATTCTCTTTCGAATGATATAATCGCTAAGGTCATCCTAATGTTAGCCAAGGATTTAGTTTTATTTTGGAAATAACATCATAACTATTCGGTTGATTCTAACGAAATTTGAAACTCTCATATTGTTTTACATTCCCTATCAAATAATATAATTGCCAAAGTCACCCAAGGTTAGCCAGGGAATTGATTTTGGGGGCAATAACATCATAACTATTCGGCCGATTCTAACGAAATTTGAAACACTTGAGGGGACATTCTCTTTCGAATTTTTAGAATTGCCAAGGTCCCCTTAAGGTTACTCCGGGAGTTATTCAAAGTTTTCAAAGTACTAAGGACATAAATCAGAATAAGTGAGGACACGCGACATTTTGGTCAGCAGACCTTGTTTGCTATCGTTTCACCAATTGGTGTTCAATTTTCGGGTAGTTTTGTTCAATTATGTTGTCTAATCTGAGTATCCTTCCAGTACTTTTATTTGATTGAATTAATTGGTTGTTTTTAATGGTCGGGGTAAATATCCTTGTCGTTTTTTTGTTTTTTTTAATTTTTCTTTGTTTTGGGTTGAAGTTTCAACTTAAGTAAACATGGGTGCCTACTCGAATTCCCTGCTGATGTCTTCCGCTTGGGAAATCGAGTATTAAATGGGTTTCCTGCTCTGATGTTCGTTTGCTCTGGAAATGTTGTAGGTAGTTCTTCTATTTCCATTCATATTTTCTCCTCTCTTTTCTTGATGTTGATATTGAGCGCTTCTAATCCTGCCTTTGGTGCAGACTCTGTTCACTACTTTTTTTTTCTCCCTCAAGTGTTAGTAATTAGGTAGAGAGCTTTGCTCTGAATTTTCTTGATTTCCAGTTTTTTTCTTCTCTTGCACTACTGTTGGAAGTGGGGTTATGATAACGATGTTTTCTTCCAATTAAGGGTCGACCATTTCGTCTATCTCTAGATTGAAGTCTTCGTTATCCTCTAGTGTGGTGGAGAACACGGAATTCCATGATTGCGAAATAGTTTTTCTGTGATACGTTCTTCTTAGATTTTTTCTCATCGTTCTTTTATATTTGTTTTCTTTTTCGGGGATCGGCATTTAATTTTTCTTTTAGTCTTCTTTCTACATTTATTTTTTTCTACTAAGCTATCCCATATATGGACTTGGTGCTCTTCTATGAGATGTTATATTTCCTTTCGTCTTCTGAACGCATTGTATATTTCTCTTGTTGGTCCAAGGAATCTCGTTCTCGAGATGTTTCTTCCCTCCACCGCGTTTATTGTTCTTTTTAATCTTGTTCTTGTCAATTACCTCTAGGTTTGTGTATATGCGATCGTTTGGGATGAAGTTACTGAGTTCCTTGT
Source organism: Ceratothoa steindachneri (assembly GCA_963969495.1). Lineage (NCBI taxonomy): Eukaryota > Metazoa > Arthropoda > Malacostraca > Isopoda > Cymothoidae > Ceratothoa > Ceratothoa steindachneri. The sequence goes on from OZ018317.1 coordinate 72,906,202, forward strand.
AACTTCCCAGTTTCCTCTGCTGCAGTTTTTCTTCTCAGTCTCTAGTATCTGTACTGGGTATTGATTCACGAACAGAAGGGTTCCAACATGGTAAACACATGCATGTGGATGTTAAATGGCATATTAAAGCTACTTCGCGTAAGATCTGGCTTCTTAGCTATATTTCCTTCGACACATGTTGTAAAGCCCGGTCCTATTCTTTTAAAACTGTTCCTTTCCAACATCATTTCTAAATTGGCTCCTCTGTTGTTCTTTATAAAGTAGCCGTTTGTCCTGCACCTCACATTGAGGTCCCTCATAAATACTTTAGGGAGACTTGTGCCAAAGATTGTTAATAGGTTATGCAGGAAAAAAATAGCTTTTATAGAGGCTTGATAGCATATGAAAACTATTGTTGGCATCATTTCTGTTCAATTTTAACGGCCAAAAATGCCTCAAATAGGTTGCTGACTTCGGTGAATTTTAGGCCTTCTTCTTGCTATGGCCGCCCCGTCATAATGCTCGCCTGAAAGATTCGCGATAATGACGGTGTAATTGAACAGCCCCATAGGTCTTCCTTCTGGATTTACTCCGTGTTTATATATTAATATAATACCTGCATCCGTCTCTCTGAAAATATTTCCGAGTGTTGATCCTTTACCTATTTTGACTTGCGTGTTTATTTGCAATAAGCTGATTTTTCTCCTCCTTTATGCTTTTATTGTTTTATTAATTTGAGGTATTTAGGTTTCCATGGAGTTCTGCTGTACTCTTAAATTTGCCACATTTCATTTCTGAAAACGTCGAGTGACTGAGAGTGATGCAGTTCGAAGGATAGAGATATATTCTATCCTGGAATAAGAGTTCTCCACTTCCTTCTCATACCCTTCTCCTGTCTAGCCTCTTAATGTACATTGGCATCTAACTTCTTCGGGTGCCTTGATGAACCATCTTGCCTCTTTCCACTTGCTAGTGAGTATGACTCATAAATGTATACTTTCAGATTGATATCTGATGCATTTATGCGTTTCCCTCGTTGGTTTCTTCTCTGCCACTTATGTTTTCATTAGTTTGGGCTTCTTGGATGTTCATTGATGTTGTTGTTGTTGTGCGACGTTTATTTTCAGTATTTCGAATGAAGAGGGGTTCTCACTCAACCACATTTTCTTCACCCCGTTCTTATCAAGCATTGTATTTAATGTGGTTGCGAAGGTTCCTGGATTCCCTATGTTCATAACCTGAGAATTTAGGATGCACGTCCGAAGTTCTGTCGATGTTCCCTGAGGTACCAGTAGGTGGGTTTGAGCTTTCTTCATCTGTTTCGCGGCTGCTTTTTCTACACCCGCATACTTGCTTTTTATATTTTTCTCTCCGTCTTTTGACTCCCTTTCCGTCCTTTACATTATTTTCTTACTTTTGGGTCATGCCATAGCCATAATCCTGCGTGACCCATGGTAACTTTTGAATCTCTTAGTTATTTCTTTGCAGTCTCTCTATTCGTGATTCTTTTTTTTCCACATTCAGACCATACTCTGTCCATATCTGTTCACTGTCGGATTAGGCGTTCTTCCATTTTGTAACATCTAAATCATATTTGTATATCAATATGTTTTTGAAAGTATCCTATTTCCTGTAGGAATCTTTATGTTGAACATGAGTAGTCCTCGTTTGTGATTTTTTTAAGTTCATCTCTGTAGTTGCAGACACAATTTTGAATATATGATTCTTCTCAATTTCTTTCGTCATTTCGTCCTTGTCCTGTGAACAAACCCAGATGTCTACCTTACCGCATATAATCCTTCTCTTTGCTGTTAGCTTGAGTTTTTCAATTCCCTCTTGTGATACTAATTTCTCCACATCCTTTTCTGCGTTGCCTTTACAATATAATAGTGCTTCATGTATTGTCCGTTTATATGGCTTTTTTTCTTGATCGATTGTTCGTAGAGGTACTCGTGCGCATTTTAGGGGGCCTCCTTTCCTTATCGGTGGGAGTGATCCTCCGTCATCCTGTTTTCGATTGCCTAGACGCTCTATTCTTTGTTTATTCTTCCAGAGCTTATATAATTTCATTTCTTAAGTACAAACTGTAATGAAAGACATTACGAGCATTCCAGATTCGCTTAATTGCCTATGGTTTCCTATTTACCTACCTATTTTAACATCCCGACCACCCTACCAATTTTGAGCTAAGCTATTAGAATCCTCCATCGAATTTCGGGCTCATGGTTCTAATGTTCCCCCTTATTCGCGCCCCCTGTTGGGACTTCCTTCCGGGGTTCACTATACCCTACATTTTAGTGGGCCTGGTCGTTGTGGTAGTCGTGTTATAGTGCTTTTAATCGGTGAAACAACTAAATTAAAGGTAAAGGATCCCGTTAGGGTAGATACCACGCGTACTGGAAACAGGAGGAATCTCCAATCAGTCCAGAGGGCGCATATATTTCTTCGTTCTTGAAGTTAACGTTAACTTTAATGAAAAGTGAACTTTTCCTTAAGCGCGCAAGACAGTTACATAGAGCTACATAGCTAAACAGGTCACAACAGACCTTGTGGCCCATACTAGGTGACATGGCATAAAGATGGGGGAAGATACATAGTACACCTTGCATTAGTCGAAACACTGCAAAAATCCCGAAGTAAAATTTATTTAGGGGAGATGGAAGATAGGAGAAATTTGGTGAACCTGTCACCTGAAGGCTAGGGAGTTAGTTATTCAGTAGAAAACGATGCTAGATTCAAATTATTTATCTATACGACGTTTGAAAGTGTCGACGGTGTTGTAGTCTATTACTTTACAAGAAAGCCCATTCCATAAGTTGACGCTTCGGTTTAAGAAATTCTTAGATTCATGTGAGTTAAAATGTTTACCTATAATTTTACAACCGTTTCCTCTCGTGTAACTTGACTGGTCGTTAGTGAAGTATTTATTGCAGTCCATATTGTCTTAATTCTCTCTTAATCTACGCTGAGTTAACGGAAATAGATTTAGAAGTCGCTCATCGTATGTTTTCTTCTTTAAACTTAGTATCATTTTAGTAAGCATTCGGTGGATTCGTTCTAATTTTACTATATCTTTCTGGTAGTACGGGCACCAGGTTTGAACTCATATTCCATAATGGGACGGACCAAGGAATTATAGAGAGTAAGGATTGTATTTATGGACTTGTACTCGACTGCTTTACCAATGAATCCAATTATTTTATTTGCTTTCTTAAGGACTTCTGAACATAGCTGAGTATCATTTAGTGAGTAATTTGCTTTGCCGTTATGGTATCCGATATGGAGCACTTTATATTTAGCCGCGTTAAAAGGAATTTTCCACGTTGGCGCCTAGTTTCAACAATTTGTCGAGATAGTTTTTCATTTTATTAATCTGTGCGTTAGTGAGTACTGAATTCGTAATTATTTGTGTCGTTTGCAAACTTCAATAGTATGCCTGAAAGGCATTCGGCTAAGTTATTAATGTATACTAGAAAAGGAACTGGTCTAAGAACAGACCCTTAAGGTACCCTGCTAGTAACGTCTGTCTAGCTAGATGATTTTCCATTTATAACCACGCGTTGGCTACCATTGCTCAGCAAGTTTTTTATCCACCTCGCTATGGCGCCTTGAACTCCGTGCGCTTTTAGTTTAGATAGTAAACGTTTGTGGAGAACTTTAGCGAAAGTCTTTTGAAAGTCGAAGTATATTATTTCAACTGCTTTACTCTCGTAGTATTCATTAAAAATGTCATTTAAGAAGTCTAATAGATTCGTTAGGCAAGAGCGTTTATTACGAAAGCCATGTTGGGTGTCACTAAGTAGCTTCTTTTCTTCCAAGAGGTTAACGAGTTCGTCGCATATAAGTGTTTCTAACATTTTGCGAAGGACCGAGGTTAAACTAATTGGGCGATAATTACTAGGTAGATATTGACTGCCTTTTCTAAATATTGGTGTTACGTTAGCGAGCTTCCACTCATCGGGTATTGTTCCGGTCTGCAACGAAACTTTTCACTTCCATCTCGAAACACCTGAACTCAATAGATAAGACTTTTGAAGGAAATATGTTAGAAAAGTAGATCGTTAAGTTTGTTTGGCGGAACTTTTTCTATTAGACATTTAAACCTCTCTAAATATCCAAAAACGTGTGTAACAGAACTTTTGCAAACCCTGATATACTATGGAGTATTTATTGATCTGCATCGTTGGTTTGGAGCGGCAGATGTCTCCAACTTTGACACTAGCTTGAAGGATGACTCAGGTTGATGTTGCAAGCCTCCTCTCTACTGCGATGGAGAAAGGGCCGGTAAAGGTTGAGATTAACTTTGTGGTTTGTCACACTTCCCTTTCTGCCACACCCTGGCCGATCGAGAAGGAAGGAGGAATTAAGAGAATATCACACCGTGGTGTACATCCCAGAGGTGGGAGAAGAGAGAGATTATGATTATCCTAACAGAAATTGCCTCAAAAAATCAATGAAAATGCCGTAGGGATGTTAAATATATAAAAATACAAAAGACAGGAAAAAGAGAATGAGAGAAATAAGAAATATATTAAAGTCATATAAAAATTAATAAATACATGCATGAGCATACGTTTATCCCAATTACATAAAACACAAATAAAGAGGTGATATAATAAGGAAAACTATAAAAAAATATTGATTATAATGAGAAACTATCTCATTTAGAATTAATGGAAAAAATATATATATAATACGATACATCAAAACCCTGCATTTTCCTTCATTCGTCTTATGATAACAAAATTCTCGCTTTGGGAAAACTTCTTGGTCGGGTTACTTCATCACACCGAAATAAAACAAAAAGAAAACTTGAAATTGTTTGACTTGTGAAAGAAGTTGAACGCGATTTAAGAATAGCGGCAAATTACTTATATGTAGTGTAAAAAACATTGGACTTACTTTAGGATCAAAAAAGAATTTCTTAAATTGAAACAAATGAGAATAGTGTTCGTTAAATGGGGGGATTTTAAAATAAATTCTTAATAACTTCATCTGTGGAGTCAATAATATCTATAATTAATGAATGAAATGGTGGATTAGACTGAAAATCTTGCAATGGCACAACTTTTTTAATTTAGTCAAAATAATCGATTTATATTGAATCATTATTGAATAAGAAATGGAGGTAGGACTTGAGGAATTCCTACTACTATAAGGAATGAAAATGAATTTTGAAGAATATAATGTTTGTATGAACTGAACTCTTTGTAATTATTTGTAAACTTAGCAGTCGAGTAGAATATTTCAAAGTTTCCTGAGATATATCGAAATAGTTCTGTATATTCAAACTTAATAAACTTCAATATGTATCGCTATTCCCTCAATTCATGAGTTTTACAAGTCATCTCTCGATTTATTACCAAATAAAGACACCAGGAACAAACAGAACAGGCCATACACGATTACTTATTTGACAAATCTTTCACTAAATTCATTTTTTATCTTCGGCGCTATAATTAAAAAAGAATTACCAGTGTTGAAAATTAATAGTTATAGAATTGGTTATATTAAATTCAATGCATTTATGACCATAAATAATGCCTTAAATACAAATTCGAATAAGTCCATACATAAGTATATAAATCTTTGTATTATTTAATAACAACAGGAGGAAGATTGAAAGTTTGAACTCACTTAGAATAGTCAAACATAGAGAACAGTGAACGGGAATGAATAAGCGAGTTATATGTAATATAATAAGAGGTACAGGACTATTAAAAAATAGAATAAAGCACCTTATGGAATCATTCATATGATGTAGGTAATTAAACATTTCTGGTAAATGAATCATATATATATATATATATATATATATATATATATGCACATTTTGTTAAAGACCATAGTGTATTTCGCCTTAATTAATTTCCTTTGGAAACCTTCTATTTTTCTAACTGTCTTTTTTATCCCATCTTGTAGATGGTAGATCACTTTTCCTGTATTCATCTCTCTTTTAAATGAATCATTTTGGTAAAAAACAAACTAAATTGCTGAGCTTTCGATCTTATTTGATTATCTTCGAAGAGTCTTGATATATTCTTTCTTCCTTTACCGATGAAATCTGTGGAGTCAGAATCGGACTGAATGAAAGAAAACGGTTTTTATTGGATATATATTCCGTCTAGTTGAGCGTAACGTTAAAGGAAACGAGCCAATCCGGTGAGTGGAATTTTAGAACAACTTTAATGTTCGATTCCGTGCTTATGTGGAAATAGGATGACATCGGGGAGAAATATTTGAGCTCATTGCGAGTTTGCCCCAAGGCGGATGTCTGAGTCCGTCTCTCTATTCCATCTATACAGCAGATAGAAAAGTTCCCATGTAGAGCAGCATTTGTATGCTCGGCGGATGTATGAGCCGATTACACTTATTTTATACCTTTCAGGGCATTCACTATCCGCATTGAGGCATTTTCCCATCTCTGTACTTTTTCTATATACTTTTGTGATATCGCTACCATTGATGTTTTGTACCTCAACGTCCAGAAAAGGGAGTTTATTGCTCGTGCTCAGTTCATAAGTGAATTTTAACACGGGATTCTCCTCAAATTGCTTTTTGATGTTCTTCAGATGTTCTTCGTTTTGGACGTTCATGTAGATGTCGTCTACGTATCGGCAATATGTGTGGCTTATTTTCACTGTTGTCAAATAAGCTCTTTTCAAGTTGACCCATATAGTAGTTGGCGAAGTTCGGCCCCAAGGGTGACCCAATAGCCACTCCATCCACTTGCGTGTATAGATTACCGTCTGGTGTCCTCAACAAAGCCTCTGATGTTCATGAACGTAACATATTCCTTAAGATTTCGGTGTCAAGATTTGGAGGAGACATTATAGGATGGTGGTACACATTTTGTATAATGATGTCGATGGTTTGAGCGATAGGCACTATAAGACGACTAAAACCAACAATCTCCTAATGAAAAACAACAGCTGCCAAAAATCCTCAAATCTAAAGTCAACTAACATAGTTTACGAATTTAACTGCCCCAATGAAGACTGCAGGCTTTATAATAACTCAAAACATATTGGCATGATAAACGCCACCCTTTCGAGGCCTAAAGATCATATGGAGAGCGCGCACAACATGAACCTAACTATAGATATTCTAGATGACAACACCACAATTAAAAGAAAAGAGGAAAGTAAAGCTATGCTGAACATCTTAGAAGCCATCTTGATAAACGAATAAAAGCTGGCCCTCAACAGTCAAGCCACTAGCTGGAATCGAACAGGAAAGTTTTTCTAAAAATTTCACTCACCGGATTGGCTCGGTTCCTTTGAGGTTACGCTTAAGCGAGGCGGAATAAATATCCCCTAAAAACTTCTCGGGGAAGCCACTTTAAAGGAAATCGACGGGGAGTTGGATAGGATCAGAGAAGAAATCATTAAACAATTTAGGTGGAAACCAGAAAAGGTGGCTTTGAGCGAGGAGATCAGTCGGGCGGCAGAAAATATAAGAAGATTCGCAACATCAAGGGAAGCATACAACGTACTCAGGAGACAGAAAAGGGAACTAATAGCATTAATACTCGTATATGAAAAACAAAAATAGAAATTGGATCGGACATCGAGAAAATTGATGTGGAAACATCAACAAGGGAATTTTGGAAACATATCAACAGGTTAAAAACAAGGAAAGTAAGGTATAAAATCAAAATTAAGGATCAAGGGAGCAACATTTTAGAAGATGAGCAAGAAAGAGAGGCATTATTCAAAGAGCAGTGGAGAAATGTATTCAAAATTAGCGAAGAAGAGAACGAAGACAATGACATTGAATTCAAACATCAGATCGTGGACGAACATGCCCATTCCCCTTTGAAGAGGAAAGGAGAAACAAAGACGAGATAGACGAAACTGTTACATCAGGGGAATTAAAACAAACGATAAAGAGCTTCCGACAGAGAGCCCCAGGCAAATCAGGACTCACCAGATTAAATTATCTTGAAGCATCCCCGAACATACTGGAAGGAGTAAGAAACGTCTTCAATGCGTGCTTAAACACGGGATATTTTCCTGATGAGCTGAAAGTGGCAAGTATGATATTCATACCCAAGTCGAGAAAACCCCTAGATAAAGTGGGTAACTACTGGCCCTCCTCGCTACTAGATTTCATCGGTAAAGTATTAGAAAAATTAATTAATAACAGACTGTCCAAATTCTTCGATGATAATGGCCGGAGAAATAGCTGCCAATTTAGCTTCAAGAAAAAACAGAAGCACAGAGATGGCCTTTGGAGTCATCCTTGAAAAGATAGCGAAAGCAAAAAGAGAAAAAATTAGCGTAGACATCGTATGCCGAGACGTGTCCAAGGTATTCGACAAAGTATGGCAGAGGGTTATACAACTAGAGATACTCAGATTAGGAATGAACAACAAGGTCGAAAGTATTTTATGTGATTATGTAATGGAGAGACGTGCTTATGTGGAAATAAGATGACATGAGGGAGAAATATTCGAACTCGCTGCGGGTTTGCCCTAAGGCGGATGTCTGAGTCCGTCTCTCTATCAATCTACACAGCAGTTATACCACTACCAAGAAATGAAAGATGCTTGAACATCCAATTTGCCGACGACGTCATTCAAATCATAGTTTGTCCCTACAGGAACGGCTTAATGTAAGCTAGGATGACTGCAGAAGAGATAAAAAACATTAATAGATACGAAGAAAAATGGAAAATTAAAACCAACAGGAATAAATTTAAAATGGTACCCGTGTACAGGAAGAGCATCTCAGATGTATATGTAGAAGGACAGCGCTACAGATACGACAAAGAATGGAAGGTGCTTGGACTAACGATTATGAAATGAGGTTATAAAAAGGCACGTAACTGAGAGGGTTAATCGAGAGAAAAGCGGCCAGGCATTAAGGTACATGTTAGTTAACCTAACCATGAAAAACAAGAGTAAATTTATCAAACCATTGTACAGTCCGTGATTATTTATCTAACCATAGCGGTGTACACGATCTCGAGAAGTAACAGAATAACTGGAAAAAGAACAAGGAGAGTCATAGAAAAGACACAAAATAAAGTAGGAATAGAATTTACCAAGCAAATTTCCCAAAGAGAAAGATGGAGATCACACAGATTATTCCCAAGTTTCTCAATGATAGTAGAAGGAGGAGAAGAAGATGAAGAAGAAATCTATACCTAGAGAAGGAAAATAATACTCGACGACGACTAAGAGTAATTAAATAACCGAAGCATCACCAGAGAATAGCATATAGTCAATTATAACTAGGATAGGAATATGAAGAAATAGATAGAAAGATAGAAACCTACACCATTTTTTAGTAACAATAATTACTAATAATGGTTTGAACGCCTCATAAAAACAAACACTGCTAAGACTCACACATTACAAATTTTCTAACTTTATCACGCTACCTATAACTACCTATAATGGACAGAGATAAGCCTGACCTCCAGGCAACTAGCATCTCTTCGCAAACTTATTACTTCCTTCAGCCTTCAACATCTATTCGTTTTTACTATCACATTCGCACACGGGACTCACAGTAGATACGTGGGACAGGGTCACGATAAACTGCAAAGTTATAGTTAGAGACAAGCGACACATCGTGGTTCGGATTCCATGTTAAGCTGTAGGTTCTATGACTAACTAAGTCCATTTTGTCTCCTACTATTTTCTTCGCTATCCTATCCTAAAACATGCTTCTTCCTCTCTATATCACTCTTATCCGCCGTACACACAGTGCTTTGGGGCCTACTTTGGCTCTAGACAGTGTGACTATGGGTGTCTACAAAGGATTACCACCTCCCCCTCCCTCCATGGCCGCTCTATGAGGGCCAAGGGGGGCGGAGAGAGGGTCGGAATAGCTATTCTTTGTCTCCTACTTATCTTTTCATTTCATTCCATTTCTTTTCATTCAGCCTGATTCTGACTCAACCATACTTCATCACTAAAAGAGAAAAAAATACCTAAAGACGCTCCGAAGATGATCGAATAAGATCGAAAGCTCAGCAATTTAGTTTGGTTTTTACCAAACGCATTTATTAAAAAGGAATATGAATATAGGACAAGTTATCTACCATTTACAAGATGGACTATAAAAGATAGTTAGAAGAAGATTGATCAAAGTGAAATAATTTGCATATATATATATATATATATATATATATATATATATATATATATATATATATATATATATATATATATATATATAAATTTAGCCATGACTTATTTTTTTTAGATTTTAAATTTTAAACTTAGTAGCGAAGCCATTGCCTGGTATATATATATATATATATATATATATATATATATATATATATATATATATATATATATATACTAGCAGTTGGATGCTCACCGTCGCGCCATTCGGTTTTGTACGGGTTTCGAGTCCTCTTTGCTTTCCATCACTCTGAGAAGTAGATATCCAACATAATTTTTTTCTGGGTGTTATTCCCTTTTTGAATTTACACGTACTCCCTCGTCGAAAGAAGAAACCATTCATGGATGCCTTAGTTATATTATTTGAGACAGTCCTTTTTAAAGTAATGAAGAGGCTAATTGCAGTAAGGACCCTGTACTACTTTCTTATAAGTAAACTTGATAATGTTAATCACAAACTTTGTTTCTAACATCTACTTTGCTTACTTTAACGATACATCTTGCTGAGAGCAAACCTCGATACCTCTGGCCAGAAACCTATTGTAAAAAGAACTGCCTTATTACTCGAAATATATCTTCCCATTTGAAATTGTTACACATCATTATGATTCTATATGCTGAAAACTGCTTGATCACTACCTTTGTTTATATACTTGCAAACATACTTTATCGATTTCAAATTGTTGCAAATTCCACACTGATGTGACCATTGAATGCTTTGCAAAGGAAGGGACTATACAGAACCACCCACTTGTTGTCTACAATAATATCATTTCAATTTATTTTCACCGCGAATGAATATCCTTCACCTTCTGCCGTATCAATCCGTGTTTCCTTAATTAAGTCCCTTAGATATTTTTTTCTGCAGCTTTTGCCTACCATAGAGGATATTGTTCTTGATGATTTCAAGCAACATTGGATCTGTTTCAGGACTTTGTAATTCTGCACTGATTATAAGGTCAATCTCATTGGAACTTATTTTTTCCTTCAGCCAAATAAGCAAATGGGCATGTGGCAAGCCTCACTTTTGCCATTCAATTGTATACATATTATATCTCACTTGTCCAAAGAGCTTTTCTTTAGTAATCAGATCTATGACTTTGTCCACTTTAAGCTTGAATACTCTTGCCAGAATATCATGTCTGTTAGTAGCAGATTTTCCAGGGAGAAGGTTCTCTTGCACTTCTTTCCATATAGGATTACAGGTAACGGTAATGAATAAGTCAGGTTTTCCATAATGTTTGGTAATAGCAAATTGCCTCCTGTACTCTCTTCTACATGTACCTAGGACTTCCAATAAAAAAGAAGGCAGAATCACCATTTGTTTAGCATTATTTGCAGTGTCATCAGTTAAAACTGCATCTTTTAGGTGGATGTACTCCTCTGCTCTGAGCTTTTTCTGATGTAGCTTGATGAACAACAGTCTATCTGATTCAAACTTGGGCTCTCATGAATTTTCTGATATATACATTGTTTCGTGAAGGAATTCTTGGAGATTCAGCACTGTGTTTAGTTGTAAATCCTTATACATGTTTGTTCTGGTCTGTGCTTGAAATTTATGGTCCTCAATAAAGTAGATTTGAAGAAACTTGCTTGGCTCATTCAGCAAAGGATAAATTTAACCAATTCTGTGATAGATTTGGCCTTGGAATTTGAATTTTGACTTCCACTCTGGCAAAGTTACATCATTAGCTCCAAATGATGTCATAGAAAAGCAGTTTTTGTAAGCTCTTATGACTTAATCTGGATTTGATTCATCTAATAGGGAAAGTAATGGTTGACTTGGAATAGGTAGTTCTTCCAACTGAACTTTCCTATTTCTGCAACAAAGACCATTGGTCTTATTCTTGAACTTTAGGGCTTTGCAATACTTACATTCATTTTCCAAACTTCCAATAGACAACTTCGTGTGGTTTGAATAATCTTCCTTGGGATTATAATTAAAGGCTGCTCTATGTTGATCGGACAAAATTCACCTCTTAATTGTCTCATTTGTATTGCGTTGCTTGTTCTTCTAGCTTGCCTTTGATAAGTGTCTTCAGAAGCCCGGACTCTTCTTATCCTTTCAGCATTAGCCTCTATCCTCTTTCTCCTGTCATCTGGAGTTGCAGAGGCCCTTTGACGTGCTCTTTCATTTCTTGCAGCTTTGGATACTCTTCTGGTTTGAATTTGTGTAGGATATTCAGCAACTCTCTGAGACTCAGCACGAAGGTCCTGTCGATAATACCCAGGCTCAATGCCTATATCTTTTTCTACACTTGAGTGATATAACATTTCATGCGATGGCAAGAAGACATCGCAGTGCAAGTTGTTCCAATAAGCTAAAGTGATGATTTTATTGGCGTCTTCATCATTGATATTTATCAATGATAGGTTGGTTCCATTAAAGATTTGTACTATGGCATAATAGGCTTCGGCCAATCACTGGATTTCAATGTGGTCCCCTCCCATTTTTCCCCAGATCGAAGTGCTTGCAAGTAGTTTTTCAAAGCCAGTTGGGAGTTAACAGAGTCCTTATCAAAAAAAGAGTAAGAAAGTTCTTTTTTCGATTTCAACAGTTCTGAAGCAAGAGCTCTGAGTGACAGATGATCTGCCTCAATATCAAGTCGCTGCAAAGCTTTGGCAAGGCTATGAAATAAACAATTTCCATCCCCAGATGCGCGTTCATAAACCAAATCAAACTAAATGGCAAAAACAATGAAATTATGTACAATGCCTGTGTGGGCAACGGCATTATGAACCATTTCCACACGGCTGACGCAAGAAGGTTTAATGCAACCCCGCAGACATTGAACTGATCCCTGAATCCGGTTATAACTTTTTAGAAGGAACATCATCTACGCCTTTGGAAGTGTTTCTTTTTAAATTTTGAAAGGTTTTTCAAAAATTTTCTGATTTTCTTGGCTTTCTGGGCTATAAAGATTTCTTATCCTCTTGAATTTCAAGTTATGTCAAAAATTTACTTAGCTAAGCCGAAATCATCACCATCTTCATCATCATTACTAACTCTATAATTTACGAAGGGGATTTTTTTTGAGTATTTGAATAATAATTTCATCTTGGTTTGGTTATGACTTAGGTTTTCTTTATCAGTTATTTCTAATAATTCTTTTATAATATAAAAAAACAAAATGGTAAAGTTCAGAAAAAATAAGTATAGAGCTATAGAAGAAGAAGAAGAAAATATATAAAAATAAATTTTCTTAACTTCACCATTTGTAATTCTTTGGGTTTTAAAAGTTCACAAAATTTTGATATTTATATTTATTTCTGAATTTCACTATTTTATTTTTTGACATTATAAAAAAATATTAGAAATAACTTTGATAAAAAAACATAAGTCATAACTAAAACTAAGAAGAAATTATTATTCAAATACTCAAAAAAATCCCCTTCTTAAAATATAGTGTTATTGATGAAAAATAACATTTTAAAGTTCAGAAATAAATATAAGTATCACATTTTTGTGAATTTTTTAAAACAAATAGAAATTCAAATGGTGAAGTTCAGTATATTTATTAACATTTTGGCAGGAAAATTATTAGATCAAATTTAGAAGGAGAAAAAAGAGAGAATCATGATAGGCCGTAAGCCAGAGACCGAAAGTCTGTCATCTAAGCGCAAGCTCCTTCTGTAAGGAGGACTGGCGAAGCTGCTCCCCTTGTTTCTAATGATAAAATTTTGTTTCATGCTTATGACGTCATCAAAGACTTTCGGTTACATATGCGCAATCCCCTTTTTGTGGGCCCCGCCAGTCGCACAGACTTTTGTGCCCCAAAATGGCATATGTATGTACCACTGGCCTCAAATCCCATCTGCATGCAAATTTTTTTTTAAATCTGTGGAGCCGTTTTTGAGATGTGTTTGCCAAAAATAGCCTTTTAACCGCATATATATATATATATATATATATATATATATATATATATATATAATCGATGGGGTTGCTGCTAGCCAGACGAATCTTTAATTTCACCAGGAATGAGAGTAAATAGAATGCAGAGGAATTCGTCTTCATCTATTGGGTATGAACAACGTTTCGAACTGTCCGCTCATCTTCGAGTTCTATAATATCAAAGTAGAAAGGAATACATAATTTACCATGAATTATAATATTAAAACACGAGCCGCTGTTCTCTTCCTTAACAGGAAGAGCTTAGCTACACAGGCACCCCTGCGGGGGGGGTGGCCTACGGCCTTATATGCTAATCTTAACCGCCTTTTTTAATCCCCTTTTATACACTCTTTATTTTAACACCCTGAACTCTATTTTTTTTTCTTCCTCTTCTTCTTCATCCTCATTTTCATCTTCTTTTTCTTCTTCTTCTTCTTCTTCTTCTTCTTCTTCTTCTTCTTCTTCTTCTTCTTCATTGACTCGTCTACGGCAGATATGAGAAGTGAGGCCTTATTAATCCAATTATGTTGTAATGCAAAAAATAAAATTAATTTAGCCGTCATATATCGTCCTCCATCGCAAATAGAAAGAGAAGATGCTGCACTCTTTGGTATGCTTTCATCTTGGGTTAGAAAAGGGACCACATTAGTCTGCGGCAATTTTAACTATCCAAACGTTAATTATAGTAACCTAACGTCAGATAAAGCTGGGGAGAGACTACTAAACTTCATTCTGGAGAATTTTCTCGTTCAAAAAGTGGAGGAACCAACTCGTGATAATAATATTCTCGATTTAATCATGGCGACTGACGAGTCATTGGTAGAAAATGTTTGTCTAGGAGAGCATTTAGCCTCGAGTGACCATAATGCGATCAGATTCGTATTAAACACGTGTGTAGAAGTAAAAATTAGTACACAGCTCATGCTACGTTTTGGTAGCTGTAATTTTGATACTTTTCGCGAAAGGATTAAGGATGTAGACTGGGGAATGCGCTTCGAGAATAGGTCAGTAGGAGAAATGTACACTGAGCTTCGGCGTACACTCCTTAGTGTAAATTTCGACTTAGTAAAGTATGTGCGCCGTAAGAGCGGGAAGTCGATGAGAGCACCGTGGGTTAGCCCACTAATATTAAGCTTAATTAAGGACCGAAATAGAAAATTTCAAATACATAAGAACAATGAGTCATTTAGAAGTCGGCAAAATTACATAGATTCTCGAAGAGAGGTTAAACGGGTGGTTAGAGATGCGAAGCGGAAATATGAAATAAAACTGGCAAAGGATTCAAAGAAGAAACCGAAACGGTTTTACGGCTATGCAAACAGTAGGAAACGCTTAAAAGGTTCAATAGGGCCGATTAAAGACAAAGATGGTCGTTTGACGGAATTTCCGGCGGAAATGTCTAAAATTTTAAATGAACATTTCACAAGCGTCTTTACTGTTGAGGATTCGTCCGAATTAGGATCGTTAGTTGAAGAAGTAGAAAATAGTGATATTTGCATATCCGATAAAACAGTTAATGAAGTGGAAATTCTTGAATATATTAACCTGATGCAAAAGTCAAAATCAGCCGGGCCCGATGCCGTTTACCCCACTCATTTAAAGAAACTTAAGAATGAGCTTGCGAAGCAATTTTCAATCGCTTATTAGAAGATGGCGTAGTCCCTTTAGACTTCAAGCGTGCAAACGTTACACCAATATTTAAGAATGGGAATAGATACGAAGCAACGAATTTTCGTCCTATTAGTCTAACTTCGGTAATTATATCATTTGAAAGAGAATGTAAACCAACATAAGTGTTTCAAATTTCGTTATAATCGGCAGAATAGTTAAGATGTTATGCCCAAACAGATTAATTCACTGGATAACCTTGGGCAGACTTTAAAAATTATATCATTCAAAAAAGAATTTAAAAACATAAGGGTTTCAAATTTCGTTTGAATCGGCCAAGTAGTTATGATGTTATTACAAAAACAATAAAAAGCAAAACGGGAACCGACCGACATAGTGAGATGTAGAGTCGCCTGTGACTAGACCTGCACACGACTAAAAATCAAAATCATTAAACCTTTATTGAAATTAATGATCAATATGTCCACATTCTTGGTCACATATAATCGCCTGACTTTAAATCTATGGACTATTCCATATTAATTTACTTCAAGAAAAACTTTACACCACAAAAAAATCAATTTAGTAAAGCCGAACTTAAGAAAAAAATCTTCATGCATGGGATATCATAACGCTATCTGATATTAGAAAATGTATTTTTGCCTTTAAAATGCGATTAAGGGCTGTATGTGACCATGTTGTTGATATATTGGTCATTTATTTCAATAAAGATATTTTGATTTTGATTTTTAGTCGCGTGCGAGTCAAGTCGCGTGCGAGTCTAGTCGCGGGCGACTCTACATCTCACTATGTCATTTGTTCGGTCGGTCTCCGTATCCCTTTTTTTACTTATTTTTAATAACATTGTAACTATTCCGCCGATTCTAATGAAATTTGAAACCCTTATGTTGTTTTACATTTTCTTCGAAGGATATAATTGCCAAGGTTGTCCCATGGTTAGCCAGGGAATCATATTGTTTTGGCAATAACATCATAAATATTCGGCCCATTCTAATGAAATTTGAAAAGCTTATGTTGTTTTACATTCTCTTTCGAATGGTATAATAGACAACGTTCTCTCAAGGTTAGTCCGGGAATTATTGAAAGTTTTAAAGTTCGTAAGGTCATAAATCAAGTGAGGGCCACGCGACTTTTTAGTCACCAGACCTTGGTTTTCGACATTATTGTTGGGAGTAATCAGCAAGCAAGGTTTTAGTGATTATTTTATTTTTTTATTGTAGAAATAAGATTATAGTTATATTAATGAAACTTTCAGATAGGATAAAAGATCCATATACGATTTTTTCAACGAATTTCTTATTGCTTTTTAAAGCACTCCTCAAAATTGTAAAATTGGATTTAAGTCTGGGCTATGCGGTGCTGGAGAGATGGCTCTAAAACCTGTAACCTAACCTTATCTAACCTAACCACACCAAATAACCTTAGACCGTAGTTCATGTGTCCAATTTTTGTGATCTTGGACCATTGAAGACAGTTTATTTATGTTGACTTCAGATATATATATATATATATATATATATATATATATATATATATATATATATATATATATATATATATATATATATATATATATTTATATACCATCTTTATCGCCTTGCATCTCCTTTAGCCCGTGATCTTTAATTCTCCTTCTAACTGTTTTGCGCGATTTTTTTTTAATTTAAAATATTGATTAAACTGTCTAGCAAGTTCAGGATAATCTTTCTTTCAATTTTGTGTTGTAAGACGTTTTATGCTACTTCACTTCCTTGAGACAAAGATATTGGTTAATGGTAGGTTCTTTAATGGTTAAACAACATATCAAACATTTTATTTTTTAACAATTTCTACTTGAGATAATCCATTGCTATGGGGAAGTTGGATTTGGCTCGGTTTCTGTAAGATCTTTAGTTGTCATCATCATCACTAACTCTATAATTTAAGAAGGGTATCTTTTTGAGTATTAGAATAATAATTTAATCTTAGTTTGGTTATGATTTTTTTTTTATCAAAGTTATTTCTAATCATTCTTTTATAATATTAAAAAACAAAATGGTGAAGTTCAGAAATAAATATAAGTATCGAAATTTTGTGATTTTTTTTAAAACCCAAAGAATTACAAATGGTGAAGTTCAGAAATTTATTTTTATATATCTTCTATAACTCTATATTTTAGCAACATCCTATTTTGAAAGGGACGAAATTTAGATTAGAGTTTCATTTTAAAATTATTATAATTGGCGAAGTTCAGAAAATTTATAAAAATTTAACCATGGCTGGGTTTTTTTAGATTTTAAATTTTAATCTTAGTAGCGAAGCGCAAGCTCCCCCCGTAGAGGGAAGTGGCAAAGTTATAAATTTAAGATGAAACAAGAGAAATAGTGGAAAAATTCTGGTTATAGAGAAGCATTTTGTTAATTACGCATCATTTACTAAAATATTAAGTAACTCAAACATATTAAGAGAATATTGGAATATATTAGCAAAATACATATTATTATCGGTTAATTTGGGGATTATGCCCAGCCTCGAATTTTGTGGGCGCTTTGTTATAAATATCTATTTTTTTTAAAATACACAAATAGATGCCCACATTAAGTAGTGAAAGTGCTATATAGTGTATATCTACACTATATACACGATATACACTATATAGCAGTTTCACTACTTAATGTGGGCAAATTTCTAATTATGAGGTTATGACGCCATTTTGAGAGGCTTATATGTCTGGTGAAGCAACTCGGTAGAAAAACTAGTTATAACGCCCTTTAGCAATCGCCTTTCTGACCTCGAATCTAATATTAGGCTTTCAAATCAGGAATATTACGAGTTTATTTAAAATTGGGGGGGGTGCAACCCCCACAATTAAGTGAAATTTGCCCAAGATAAAACATTAAAAACCAATTGTTATATATATATATATATATATATATATATATATATATATATATATATATATATATATATATATATATATATATATATATGAATCCATTAAACCACATTGAAAGAGAAAACGGAATAATTTTTCCTTGTAGTAATATTTTTATTACCTTTTTTCGATAAAATCCGTGCAGGGAAGCGATTCGAACCAGGCACACTGAGGCAGCGAGCACCGCTTTGATCACAGTTAAAAGTATGCCGTTAGGACACTACGCTACGCTGAGATATATATATATATATATATATATATATATATATATATATATATATATATATATATATATATATATATATATATATATATATATTATCCAAAAATTCGAGGGTGGACATAAATCCATATATCTATGAATAATATGATTATTTCTAAAAGGTTTGATTAAATATATAAATATACGAGTATGAGGAGTAATTTATAACTTTGGCCATATATATATATATATATATATATATAAATAGGGAGAGAGATAGGAAGAGAGATTTTTAGCGCCCTCAGATGATTTTAACCAAGGGTCCAAGTCACCGCAAGAGAGAGACACAAAGATAATGATTGAGAAAGAGTGAGAGAGTGTGGTTAGAAAGAGGGTAACTGGCTAAGTATGTGTGTAGAGAGAGTGCGAGAGGTGTGTGTGAACAAGAAAGTGGAAGAGAGTAAACGCCAGCGAGTTAGAGTTTGTGTAAGAGAGAGGAAGAGAGAAAAAGAGAGCGAGTTAGAGTCTATATGTGTGTGTGCGTGTAAGAGAGAGAGAGAGAGAGAGAGAGAGAGAGAGAGAGAAATGTCTAGACGAATACGTGAAGCCGTTCAAACACTTCTTTTAACATCCTCAACAGAAGGTGAACGAAGGCTCTTTTTGCTTCTTCTTTTAAGGTGTGGAAGCAAAAAAGAGTCGGATGACTTTATCCCATCCCACTTTTCTTCTGTTGATGATGTTAAAAGAGCTGATGTAAATGGGTTTCATTCTCTGAGTCCTCCTCGTTTAAATGGATGGTATCCTCTCTTGCAAAAGTGTTTGGACCTCATTTGAGCTTCTGGCGAAAAATATAATCTTTTTTTTTTTCAATTTTATTCCATTTTTCTACGAACTTTTTGAAGACCCTTCATATACGTACAAAAAGAACTATGGACATAATGAATGGCATCAACATAAATACGATTCCTGAGTTTTATCTGGGCTGACATATGTTGTAAATACCCGTGTTTTGGATCTTACTTTGATCAATTGTTCCCCACAGAGAAATAAAGCCATCTTAATGAGTATTAATTGGTGGCAAAATGCCTACCTTTAAGAGCGATAAGGTCATTCTTTCTCTGTCTACAGGCCACGAAGGCATAGTACCACTTATTTTTGTGTTAAATGAGATAGTGCCACAGTTAATTGCCAAAATTGCACATTGTAAAATAGTTTTTATTATAATATTTTTGCGGATTTCTCATAGAGATATTCCCAATTGATCTGGCTCATAAGTAATATGTGTTCACTGTGTTGAAAGAGCTGTTGTCTGATATTTTTAATGAAATCTATCATGATGGAGTTTATTTAATCGATCTCATTTTTTGCCATTGTTTCCCTTCATGTTCATCTTGTGTTATGCATTTTTGTTATGCTTTATTTGTTTCACTTTTACTTTTCTCGCCTACTTATAATTTTCATACACAGCGAAAAATGTCTTTTGTTCTCTAATCTTTGCATTAAAAATCTTCCTAATCATCTTGAACTGGTTGTTTTCTTTTATGGGTGCATTCATGAGTGTCGCAAATAAGTCCGCTGCTTCTTCACCTGAGTAGGATATTGTACATAGGTGCATTTTCTTGGATTACGTATGGCAAATATCTATTTGGCATTTTATTTATTACTATTAATTTATCTGGTATCCCTTATGACTTTTGTGATGAATGGTAACCTTTCTCGGCTAATGAGAAATCCTACGTTACTGAGAGGTATATCGTCTCTACATTTATCGAATAGTAGGTGTCTGGTTTCAACTGTATAGTTCCATGTCCTATCCTATTTCCTTCGCTGAGGCCAGTGATGTTCCATTTAGTCTTCTATTTTGTAGAGCATAATAGTAGTTTGTTGTCCAAATATTGTAAGTATGCAAAGTCTACGACCGTCGGCAGTCTGTTTTCTTAACCCGGATATTCTTAGCACCTTCTGCTGCCAAGCTTTCTTGCCCAATGTTTTGTTGCAGGTCGGTTGCTTGGGGATAATGAAGGCTATGTCCTAATTTGTTCCACAATGAACACTTGATGATGACATAGATTTCGTTCGGACCCAAAGGTTTACGAGTCATACCGATGAGGTCTAGATTGTCAAATGAGAAAGTAGTCTACATAAAGCGAGTATTATACGGCCAGCGTATTTTGTAATGGGAAGTAGTTAATGACATTAGTCAAAAGGGATGTACAAACCACACTTCTTTTGGTGATTATCGTGATTTTGCTTAAGTCTGGGAGTAAGTTCTACAGAAATTAAGTAATACTTGTGATTTAGGGAGTTCTTTATTGGGTAATCCACCCTACTGAGCATTTTAAACACTGAATGTAAAACTGTTTTAATATATGAGACACCAAACTGTTTATTACGCCTTTTCAAGTTTAAAAAAACATCGCCTTACTGGAATGATTTGTACATGAATTATTTGAAGATTGTCTGACAAGTTATGGTGGAAGGTTATTTTATGTGCCATTTGTAGAGAGGACGATATTAGTTTCCATTCGCCACACAAGCCGGGCGTTGGTCATCCTTTCGCGGTTGCTATCGTTGGGAAGAACAGGGTTTGCTTACATCATCTCATTGAGATAACTTTGCTTTTATTGATTATAAGTTCCTACAGTAAATCGCAATCGGCCTGAATGTCGCTAATTTACATTATAGTGAGGTGTTGTGTTGTTAAGAGTTGTTTAATTACCAAGCCCGGGTTAATCAAAGCTCTTCCAGCTGAAATTTGGGCGGTCTTTGTTTTGAGGAAAGAAGCATTTTACCTACATCTTTTGGGCGCTGTACTTTTGGATACTTCTTTAGTATTTTCAATAAGGGTTTTCTTGTTTTTGATTCAATGTCCATCAAAACCCTCTTCGCTAAGATAGGAGGGTTTATGCGCACGGGTCTCAGGAGAGATAGATATCTCCGTTATATTTGTGCCTACACTACTCAGGTAATAAATCTATTATTTTTGTTTGTTCATGTGTTCTTATTTTTCTGTCTTTGAAATGGTATGGGAGCTTATTTGTACGAGAAAAAGATGATCACGATGTTAAGTAAGACTGCCTCGAGACTGGATGTTCTTCCGTTAGTGTGTAGTTTTTGATTTTGACGATTGATTGAGGTTAGTGATGTTGCATATCTAAAAGAAACATGGACGGTTTTCGTCAAGCAGATGGGTTTGGCTGGAATTTTGTAGTATAAAGCTGGTTGCTGTCATACTAGAAGATTAATGGGAAAATTTTCGGCTCTCTGGATTCATTGGAGTTATCGCCACGGTGTTGTTTTTCTCGATATCAAAATCAGTTTTGGCTCATCTAGAGAGTATCAGAACTTGACTTGGTGTCAGCAATTGTTGATGTCTTCAACGCTCTTCCGCCATATCGAATAATTCTTAACCCCTTTAAATACGAAAATAGAATATTTAGTTTTAAATTTCATGATGATATTCAAACTTTCGATAAGTCTTGTTAAATTCTGGGCTTTAATACAAATTACAAAATCACTTAATGAATTATTTTGTTGTTGAAAAATGATTCTAAGAATTGTGGTTTCGGCAGGGTTTGACTTTTTTTCCATATTTTCATTGAAGAATTTCTTCGTTCTTTAACAGATAAAAGCTTTTGTTCTGATAACTTGTTTCATGAGATTTAGTAGTATGACGGTATCTACTCTATTACAGTGTCCATTTTCTTGTTATGTTAGTGCAGGTAGGTCTTTTGAAGTCGTTTATTTTATCTTTTAACAGCAGTTTTGCTTCCATTATGGTTGAAACTAAATTCACCGTAGACCTCTCATTTTACCAAGAGAAATCTTATCTAAATATTCTCTGGTGCAATATGTCTTACTTTTATTTGTTTAAAGAATCACATAATGCGCCCAAAAAAAAAGACCGATCAGTTTCCTTAAGCTATTTGACCCCCGAGTTTTGTTAGAACATTTTCATTCAGTGACCCCATATAAAATGTTACCCAACCTGTCCGTTGTGGCCTTAATTTGAGTCCAACGAAAGTATTGTGCATTTGACCTCTCATTTAGACATGCATTATAGCACTAAGACCTAAAATGCCCTGCTGAAAATTCTAACAGTAGCAATACATGGTACGGTGGGTGGTTTGGAAGCCGAACCCAGTTTGTCAACTAGTTTTAGATTGTTCTCGGTCATCATGCCCAATGGCCTGATGGTAGATCCTTCATGGTCTGAGTTCATTTTGATAAGTTTGGTGGTAATCGAGAGTCCAGGGACAAAAGGAAGAGGCTTTGGCTGAAAGTCTCAAGGAAACACAGCTTGAGTTGCATTCAAATAAAATATTAAATAAAGGATCGTTTTGAATGCAGCGGAATACCAGAGAATCGGAAATTGGCTAATGTGGCTCCAATTTTTAAGAATCATAGCGGTTGTGATCTGATTAATAAATATAATCGGCCTTCTGGTCTTATTTCTATTGATTGTAAGATTTGGGAAAAGTTGATGATCAAGGCTAGGTAATTTGATTTGTAAGAGAACAGGATTTTGATAGAAAAATCAAATGCGTTTAGTCCAGTTAAATTTTGTTTATTAAATTTATTATATTTCCTTATAGAGGGGACTGATAACTTTGATAAAGAGCATCGTGTTGATGTGGTTTATGTCGAGTTTAGTAACGCCAGTGATCGAGCGCTTCGTGGAAAATTGATTAATAAGCTAAAGGAGGGTAGACTTTTTGTTATTCTTTGTAGATGGATTTGGGATTAGCTAAGAAATATTATACAATCTGATTTTAAAGAGTAATAAACTTTTTTTGTCAAAGAGTAAAATATGGAATAGTTTAGTCTTTATGGTGGTTGGCGGCAATGGCATAAATAAGTCTAAATAAAAGTTAAACCATTATATGATAATTAGGATATGATCTGAGAAAGAATGTTTGTTATACTTTATTTTGAGTATGTCTATTTTATCTTTATCCATGAATTAATAAGATATTATGGATGCATTATTTTATTTTTAATATTAAAATTGAATACATTCTTTGGGTGTTTTTTTAGGAGATTGGATTTAGTTTTAATATTCGAAAATATATCGGGAGCTTTTTTGCCTATGACAGGCCCTAGTTACTTTTAGTATACCAAACCTTCTGTCTTCTAAAAGACAATAGTTATACTCTATTTATTAATTTTGTGTTGCCTTTCTGGTAATTCATAGGAGTCAATAATATCGAAAAGCTACTTTCTCCAAAATAACTCTGTTAGAGTTGTGTGAATCTTCGGTTGAATTATTGAATGTGGACCAGTTTTGTATATATATTTATTAAATTTAAATTGCCTTTTGAAATATTATAATTGTTAATAATCCAAAAGGAAATGGACTCACCGATGCGTCTTTCAATAGACTTTGGCACTATTCATATCAATCCTATGATCTGAAATTGTCATGTGTACAAACAAACTTGATGAAGGCGAACCTATTTTAATCTCTTTTTTCAAAATAAAATTAATCATTTATTATATGATTTTTAGAGCTTATATACAACTTTTATTTTATTCTGTATTCCCCAAGAAAATTTAATTTAAAAAATATATAATTTTTCCTTATGGTCCGGCTTTAAAACTCTTAAAAACGTGCGCTAATAATAATATTTTTTCAATATTCGAATAACAAAAGATTCTCTGACCAAAGCATCGGTTAATAATCCAATCCAATCGGATTCACCTGATCATTTTTTACATTACATTAGTAATGAATGTCCCAAATTATATGTTTGTTAAGGAGGCTGGTGGTTAGGTTAGGTTAGGTTAGCTTTGTAGAGATTGTCTCAAATCGTAAATTGATTAATCGGGGGTCATTTTATCGAAAGAATCGATAAAACACGTTTATATTTTAGAAGAAAATCGCCTTCAGCAATGCCAAAATTATAATCTTTACTCCAATAATTGGACTGAAGGACGCATTGCGACTCTATTTTATTTAGATTTATGAAAAATTAAAAGGGTTTCAAAAATAAAATACAAATGTAGTAAGTATACCTCTATATCAAAAGCTGTTGTGCCTTCAATCCATAAAGGGCAGAGGCAATTTAACACGATTATTTAGCCTTGCGCTCCTGTCCCATAAGTATCGTTATTCATACTATTCCTCTACTTCTCGTATATTTTTTTTTCCTTTTTTTCTTGGATTTATTCATTTCACTCCTTTTTGCTGTTTACATTTTGATATGTCCACATTTGACTTTGCTTTATTTTTTTTCTAAACGAGTGAAAATGAATGGCTGAATCAGTCTGGGAAATAATGAATATAGACGCGGATTCTCATGTATGTGTTGTACATGAGAGGAAGGCACACAGCTAAGAAAGCTGGGCCAAATACCACACACACAACCCTCCATATGTTATCTGCAGCATTTATGGTTATGCTGCACTTGAATAATTTGGGGTTGACCATAACGAAAGCTGGAAACATCTTCTGTGAATCGGACTAAAAAAATGGGATTGAAAAAAAGTTTTTAATTCTAATAATTTCTTAGTCACGGAATTGTGATCTGCTCATAACTTTGGTTTTATTTATTAAAATTTACATAGATTTGACCCAATATGTATTTTATACAGGGTGGTTATCGTACACAAATTGTGGAAACTGGATTGTCACTGGCAAAGATCATGAAAGACGGGCTAGAAATACATGCGTTCTGATCCTTTATGACGGTATAGCTATATATATATATATATATATATATATATATTTAAAGGGATAAAACCAAAGTAAGAGGAATAATTTTATTTGCGAAACCTGTTTTCGCATATATAATTAGTCTTATTACTGTGGCTTTATCCCTATAGTTATACGTACGCTGCTGTACACTTTGGGATATATATTTATTTATATATATTTATATATATATATATATATATATATATATATATATATATAATAATGATAATAATAATAAAGGTAAAAATAAACGTTTATTTTGCTTGGGGTAAACCTTTTTAGTGGCTGTGACATTTCCTACAAGTTGATCTCAATTTCCACCCTACTAAACCATGATTACAGATTTTTTTTCTAATTTGACCTTGATGCATCGACAATTTGAATTTCTAATCATTTTTTTGTCAATTACCTTTTCACATTTATAAGAGTTCATAAATCCATTTCGACTCTATTTTAGCAATAAAAAATAGCCCAAACTCCCTAAATTGATTTTCCCCAAAATATAAAATATGATTTCCTGCCTGAACTTGGTCCTCATAATAAATTTGCTCGCTCTAATTTTTCAAAACTACTACGAAAATTCTATTTACCCACAAATTTTGGATTTATCTTTCTTAATCAATTCACACTGGCCATTTTCTTCAAGTGTAAAGATCGCTCCCGCCTGAAATGATTAGCGGGGTTGTTCCTACATTTAGGTAATTGCCCTGAGTATAACTAAGGGATCTATAGTGGGCCGCCAAAGTTTACAGCACACTGTTAAAAATAGCAATTTACGTACTTTTAGTTAACCCATGTTAATGAACTTTACAAAGAATAAAGAGGAGCTTTATATAATAAATACAATGTAACAATCAGAAAAAAAAATGGTAAATAGGGAAATTTTATAAGGCCAACAGTGAAGTTTGGCAACGCAAAAGCTCACAACACATTCATATCAAAACATATAAATAAGTTACATCCGGAAAATGTCTCACCTAAAACTAATCCTCATTTGTTCTCAAATATTTAGAATATTCTAAACTAAAGGCGAGGTTCATTTCGTCATTGTGTAAGGCTACTTTATTATTCCTTATAAAATAGTCGTACCGTCAACATCTTCATTACGGGGAGAAGCAAACAAATCAGTCAAGATCTTCGTGAACGCATTGTAGCCATTTTCTAAGAGGAGCATTTTGTACAGAAAGATCTCTTTAGAAGTTAAAGTGGCTCTAAATTCAGTTGGAACCACAATAGGCAGCTAGAAGTCTCGTAATTCAATTCATATTTTATATCGTTCCGCTCTCTCTCGGATGTTAAAGGAACGTGCAGCTCGAGAACTTGCTAGAACAGTATTTGATAAACCGCATAACACTCTTAAAGAGATGCAGGATGATTTAGAATCAAGTGGAGTTGAAATTAACAAGAATACAATATGTAGAACGCTGCGTCGTTATGATCCAAGAAAGACTCAACTCCTTAGGAAAATTCGCTGTAAAGATCTCTTGGCGTTTGTAATTGAACATTTAAATTATGCGGCAACGTTAAGGGAACAAACCTTTAGTTAGATTAAATAAAAATAGAATATTTCGGTCGAAATTCAATCAGCAGGGTTTGGAGAAAAAAGGGGTGAAGCTTACGCGCCAAAAAATACAATCCCCACAGTCAAATTCTTTAGTGGATCAATTAGTGTATGCAATTGATTTTGCTCATCATGGGCTGAAAGAATAGAGATAGCCAAAGGAAAAATAAACAGCAAAATGTCACCGGAGAATTTTGGATAGAAATTTGTTATCTAGCGTTGGCTTTCTGAACTTGAAACCACGATAGGCATTACAACAAGACAACTACCACAAGAATACAGCAAAGCAAACTATGAATTGGCTCCATACAGGTGAATTATTGTTTTGAAATGTCCAAGTCAATCACCTGAGCTGAATCCCATCGAAAATCTGTGGAGTCATGGTCCATGAACGAGATTCGCGAAATATCTCATTTAAAGAAAATATGTTTAGGGGATCAAAATCAGCCCAAGCACCTGTAGAAAGGCCGTTTGGAATATGTTTGAAACTAAATCATCCCAAGCACCTGTAGAAAGATCGTTGAAAACTACTAAAAGCGCCTGCAAGCTGTAATTGAACAAGTGTTATGCAAACAAATACTAAACATGTTTATATGAATGTGTTGTACACTTTTGCGTTGTCAAATTTTGCTTTTCTGATTGTTACATTGTATTTAATATATGAAGTTCCACGTGCCTTGTAAACTTCACTAACCTCCATTAATTAAGTACTATGTAAATTTGCATTTATAACAGTGTGTTATAAACTCTTGCGGCCCACTTTTTATGGGAAGTAACGTTCGCTCATTCAAGGCTAGAGCTTGTTCTCATCTTGGTATCAGTGTGCGAACAGGAAATGTCTTGTGTATAAAGGAGAGCACTCCATTAAATGTAAAACAGATATATCGATTGTGAAATTTGAAAATGTTATGCTTCTCCAACCACCCAAATCCTAATTATTTTTCCACACCAACTTCACTTCTCGCCAATTCCCTCTCTTTATATTCAGTCTCCTCTTGCAGCCGTGATTTATCGGGTGAGTCTACTTTGTCGTGCTTCATTTCAAATCTTAAATTGATTTTTTTGTCGCCTTCATATTTAACCTTGCTTCTCTGATATATTGTGATATTGTGTCTAGTTTGTGGTAAGCCCTTATTTTTACTCTTAAATAATTTATGTCTCCCCTTTTAATCTTTTAATTATTTAATCGCTTAATGTTATTCATTATTTTTTTTCCTTATACCGGGATTGGCAAAAGTTATGTTACACTCGGTTTTTGATATTTCGAGAGGTTTTCCTGTGTGATAAAAAAAGTTCTGTCAAACAAACTTAAAGTTCTACTATTTCAGCACGTATCATTAAAACGTCTTATCCATTGTGTGCAGGCGTGTCTAGATGGAAGTAAAAACAATCGAGATCTCTGCTCCCTGCGCGTGGGGCACAAGTGCTACATCATTAAGTAGAGCAACGTCAGCCGGATGACACTCACAGAGTTGCAGAGATGCTCATGAACTGAGGAGATCTCAAAGATCGATCTCGTTCAGGCAGGCCATCAAGTTGTCAAACGTTTGGTTGTGAGAAAGGCCTTCAAAAGTGCTCCGTAGATTAAAATAACAGCTCTCGCGAAGATCATATTGGTGGCCACGGTGTCCAAGGCCGTCAAGGAGAGGGGCGTGCCAAGAGCTACAGGTTCGTGATAAGGCCTCTGCTCACCGAAAGTATTCAAAAACAACGTCGGGAGCCCTGTACTCACCTTTTCAACGATTTTAAGAGTCATGTCAATCGAATTCTCATTTTTAATTACGTGACATAATCAGACAGTCGTTGATAAACGCAATAAAAGACTAGCAAATTTTGGTGGGCATATTTGGATTCATAAAGACTCGTGGAAACCCACAAAGATATTTGAAAAAGCTGTGGCTAAGGGAACTCTCAATGAAGTCCCATTTCCACCCTTTCCTTTCGAAGGTAAAGTATTTTATTAAAAAATAATTAGTAATTTGAGATAGATAAATCAAGATGGATGTGAAATTGACGACAATCGAAACCTGAAGAGTGATCAGAGGAACGGAAAGGTTATATAACTGATTTCGATGGTTTCTTGCAGAGGGTTAATAGTGAACGAATATTTGGCTAAATATTATGATATAAATGATTTTAGGTTTTTCAAAAGTGAGGGTATACAGTTACTGTATATAGTTAAATATTATTCTTAGATTCAACTTTGATTAGTTTGACGGCTTCTTTTATTTTGAGTCTGGCATGGTGCTGTTCCTGCGGGAGGAGATTGGTATTGGCGGTGAGAAAGTCTTTTGTTAAGGATATGACGTGATTTTCTTCAGGTCATTTCTTGGTGTTATCTTAAAGACAGGCTTTAAATCGCCCTGAGTAACCAAATAGTGTGTCGACCTTTTGCAGTAGATGTTTAGATTTAGTTATGATTGGTGGTAGGGGTGATGGTTCGTTAGATAATTTCATTGAGTATCTTCACGTTTTCTTTGAATGAGGTAATTATAGAACATGATAAAATATCTTAAGACGGTTGGCGTTGGTAAGATTTCTGTAATCTCCTTGAATGAATTTATTGAGGAGTTGCTTTAGAGTGATGCCAATTTGTTCTGTCATTAGACATTATAGACGAGAAATATTGCTACACGGTGATCAGTTCCTTGCTCACACTAATTCATTGGTTGCAATGGGTGATAATTCCATGAACGAGACTGTTTATTACACCTTTTTTTGTATGGGTCATGATATTATGAATTGTCAGTTTTAAATCGGCTATTAGTATATTGCAACATTGGATCAAGAAAGTGGAGGGTCTTGTCGTTTTTCTTGGCAAAGGAAATAATGGAATATGTCTCCATCTGTTTGAATAATGAAAGTGTCGTCGACATACCGTACGTCGTTATAAAGCCTTTACCTTAGGCTTCTTTATAAGCTTTTACTTCTAGCCCATGTAGAAATTTGCCAAAACACAGCGTTTTTCTTCTTCTGTATAGAAAAGCACACTTCTATTGACCCGACGGTTGGATGTACACACAGCTAGAAGAGGAACAATTGATTTTCTTTGAAAGACCTTTTCCTATATTTCTACATTGGTGCTGTAATTTTTTTATGGAGGATAACTACTCAGGTTCCTTTACCTATCTTAGAAAGAATGGAGTTTTTTTAATATAAAAGGAAAAAGATTATTGGGCTTGAATTTATAAACTATTTATAAGGTAATGATTGTTTGATCTGCATGTATGTATATAAACTATATTTATTCCTTCCTATCTTATATGGACTGTCTAAGATTCATAACTCAAATCTTCCCCTCCATCGAATCTTTTCTGCCATCAATACTGTTACTTACTCTTTGACAAATTCTTAGGCCCATTCTTTTCTCCCTTTACATAAAATTAGTACACCCTGTCCAACTCAAAAGAACTCGTCGACAAAATTAGAGCTATGCTTGCTTTTGATCAAATTGAATGTCAAGTTTTGATATACTTAACCAATAAACTAATATTTCTTTCAAACAAACTATTGAAATAATCATTCACTTCTGTTTGTCTGACGATTTATCAGGTTCTACTTGCGATTAGTTTCGATCCCTCCATAAAAATTAACCCTATAAATCATATTAATATCTTTAATAATAAATTTTGGTTGCAAAGAGAAATGGTTTAGATGAGAATGACAAATCAGAACCAGCTTTGCTAACATATTTATACACAATCATGAATCGCTTTGACCTCCCCTGCCCTCTATAATATCCGGCATCAAATATCCACCTTATGTAGACGATTGCTTTCTCCAATTTTCTCATTCCGACCATTCTCTTAATCCTTTCATTCTCTTAATGACTAACACAATAATATTAAATTCAAAACTGAAAAGTAAAAAGCTGTTATTTTCTAAATTTAGATATAACATTACGTGTTGGCAGGTGTCTTTCCTATCTTCCTTTTATCAATCCCTCTAATGCGCCATTAGTGACAAGCATTTTTAATTCAATTTCTCTTTCTTTGAGATTTAATCCAATTCACACCCTCCTATCTTACCCAGCGTGATGAAGTTATGATCTTTACACACTTTTTGTTGATAAGTGGCTGCGGCTGAAATTATTTGACTACCCTTCTAGATAAAACATGCACAAAGTTCACTTTTCTACTTAAACTAACAAAATATTGGTCTTTCCTATATTTTGGACCCAAACCCTATATAATATGACGCCGAAAAAATACATGCCCATAAAAAGTATGAGTAAGCAAGGAAGGTGTCTTTGTCGATGTCTTGAACGCCTTGACTCTCGCCAACTTCTCTCCGCTTTGGTTGCTCTGAAATATGAGCAAAAAGGTAAATTTGAAAGCAAGTTTGCATCAACAATTTATGCCAAAAACATACCAGGATTTGAAAATTTTTCTGAACAATTACAATATAATTGGATCATTGTCTAAGTGCAAAGAACCAATCTCATTAGCTAAAGGCTCAAATCTCTTTTATCGATTTAGTTGTGTATCTTGCGTCGCATCGTACAGAGGGCCAAATAACTTAATCATTCATAGTAGAATCGTTTAGCAGTTGGGACAGAACAGCTCTACGAGACAGAGTTTAGGATGATCCGACCCCTTTGCCATTTTAGAATTTTCAAATTGTAAAAATTTGGTATGTTTGGAAAAGTTTGATAATTTATATTCAAGCAAAATTATATTTGATTTTGACCCTTGGAATCCCTTTTCTTTCATAAATTGCGCCTTCGTTAAATGATTTCTTGTTTGTCAGTCCCATGTAGGTATTACAGTATCATTTAAGTAGAAAATCATCATATAAGTATTATTTTTATAATTATACATATATGTGTATATAAAAAAAATAGTTTTATTACACCATTGTATTTAACTATAGTATTTTATAATTTTATTAGTAAGAGAGTTGTGTTATCAATCTAGTATCCTGATGAAAAGGTTGGAGCTCAAAAGATCCATTAAGCTTTTATTAAGAGTTTATTAGATTAGGCCTGATTCAGAGAATGAAGACAATATAAAAGACAACTTATAAAGTGGAAGAAAAGGGGCAGAGTTAGATTTCATTATATTTGAGGATTTAATAAAATTAAAAATATAAAAGTCGGAGAAAATAAATCAAGATTTATTAAAATTCGGAGCAGATGTTATACAAATATTCAAAGATGGCATCACTACTTAAAGGCAAGGTTACCTGGGCAATTTCTTAGTTAATCATATCATTAGAAACGGACACATACTTAAATAAAACATTGTGCGCGTTGTTTTATTTTAACAATAAGTTCTTTGCCTACCTGTCAAATATACCTTTCATGGTAATCTCTAAGTTAATTTTTTTTTTAAATTGTGTTCTATTCTTAGGGATAGATTATTCAGGAAGTCTTTCTTGCCACAACTCTCAACCAAAATTCATCAAGCCCTCAAGATACTTTTCCCGACATCTTCTTCGACCAGCTTTATACCACCCAGCCACTGCTATCGAAAGAAGAACCACTGTCAGATTAACTTCGGTGAAGAAAACCCGTTATATGTGACTTGCCACGAATTGCACAGCGCAGTTGCTTCTCTCAAAGCGGAAGAAACCACCCTCACTGAAATGATAGGAAAACTGGACCTAGCCATGACCCATTTGCGAGGAAGATCGCAAACGCCACGAAATGGCTCCGAGAAACTCTAGAATTCAATTTGCTAGTAGCATCCATAGTTTGGAGACGAAACTCACTAATATGGGCCAATATTAGTGAGGTTCAAAATGGCCAAGACACGTCCGGATGGGACGTCAGTCTGAAACATGGCATCTGTTTTCCTATAAATGTTTGAATGTCTGTTTGGACATCTTAGATCCAATCACGAAGTATTTGATTGAGACAGGATCCATATTTTTTCCCGCGATGTCTGCAAAAAAGGACTCGAAAGAATCGCTGTGTCCCTCCAGAAATGCCACTGACGACCCGATCAGAATTTCTGTAGAAAAAACAGTGGCAGTCGCTCTTGGACTTCCACCTGGATGTTTCTAATGTTTATGGTAATAACTGCTATTACCAGGGGCGATTTTCTCCATTATTATTATTTAAAAATTAATCTTAAAAGTGGTAACTTATTATACGGAGAGACTCAATTGCGCGTAGTGCGGTGCTACTCAACAAATCAGACGCTAAATCATTTTTCTATCAAAATCGAACGAGTCGCTTTCAGTTCCTCAATATCGTGAAATAGTATCTTATACAAAAGGAAAAGGATATTGATAAAGTTAAGGATGCGGGTGATTCGAATATTCGAATATCCATCTTTCCATCACCATTTAATCGTGCGGAACCAGACGGCTCTCACCCAAATTATTAGAATTAATTAAAAGTATTATAATCCTTGTTAAATGAAGCGAAAGTTTACCCGTTCAACTGACGTTTTGCCAGCCCCATTAACTCATAGAAAACACTAATCTCAGGTTAAGATATTGGTCATAGATGGCTAAATTCAATCACAGACAAGGATAAATATCATTTGCCTTTCTTGGCAGATTTGCAATGATGCAAGTTTGAAACTTTTTCTCAAAGTTCGACTTGAATGACGCCGTTTACCAAATTTTATATGCCACAAGGAGCCTGCAATATCGCCGAATCCATTAGAATTTCTTCAGCCATGCGTTACGAGGGTTGAATTTCACATCATCACATGCAGACGAGCTATTGGTAGCCAGGTAAGATTCAGAGGAACATCATCATCATTTTGAGCAACTCTTCGAAGCACAAGTTTCAAATATATATGGTGAATTGTGTGTTTGGAGTTTACTCAGGAGTCTTTCTTTGTTTTAAAATCACTTCAAAAGTTACATCACCTGACGATGATAAAATCGCAGGGATTATGAAATTTCCACGCTTTCAGACCCTAAAACAATTACAACAATTTTAAGAGACATTCAGTTTCAGTGACACTTTGTACAACACGGTGGGCCTACCATTCTTCCCCTAACTTGACTGTATGAGGGAATGAATAAAAAAACGACCTCATTCCTCAATGAACTTGGACGACTAGGCGCAAGGCACCTTCCGACGAATTATAATGGGACTTGGTAAAAGCAGCTCTCCTAATTTACCTAAAAAAGCGCTTCCCCTCTGACTTACGACTGACGCCTTTATAATCTGTGCAGGCACAATTTTATAACAACTCTCTCATGGGTCATGTCTTATGGGCTTCCTGGACGGGGGTCATCTTCAAGGGACTCACGACCATGGCGGAACTCCCTATTCCAGCGATCAATAGTGGCATAGGAAGGGGCGGTGTCGGTGTACACTGCAACCATGCGTTTATGGATCTCTTTTGCATTCTTGTCTTTCTTGGTCAAAAATTTGATCACTGCGTGGTGCTCAACCTTCTCCATTGTTGAAAAATTTGTGACTGACGATCTGCGATCAGCTACTGCTTCTTAAATAGACGAGGCAGGAGCGTGCGGCTGCTAGTCCTGACTTGTCATAACTTGTCCTAACACCCTCACAAACAGCTATCCCCCTTTCCCTGTTTCGCCCTACCGATTCGCAAAACTTATTGACCGCCCCTCGTACCAAGGTAATGAAATTAAATAAAATATAAAATTCGTTTGGTGCGTTGGTCCGGAGTGTTTTAAATATGGATTTGCGAGTGCATTCTATACATATTCTCGATGCCGCTCTCATACCCATCTTCTCGACCGAAACAAGATATTCAAGCTCACGATATTGGTCATAGGTTCATCGAAATCGGTCTTCCACTCAGTTTGACCTTATTGTATGAGTTAAGAAGAATCACGTCAACGGAAAACTTTATTTGGCCTTTTTATCATTGTTTTTGTACTAAAGATTTTAGCCAATCACCACTGGAACTTGTCTCTAGAATAAAGGTTTCAGTTGAACTGCCTTTTTTTTGCTTGGGTTCTTCTTTATTCTAAAAGAAAAGGATGTTCCAGGATCTTCCTTTACAGGGACCTATATCCACAACAGCACATCTCAGGAATATGGAGCCACTACAATCCATACAATTCTAAGAAGTTCGGAGGAAGAAATAAGGAAAGAGAGGGAAAATCTCGCTTCTAAGCCTAGTTTTCTTACTACCTGAATTCTCCAGTTGCATTTATTGGCTGTGAGAAAGGCCTTCAAAGCTGCTCCGAAGCTCAAAATGGAGGAAAGCTCGTGAGGAAGAAAATCTCGGTGGCCACGGTGAAACCGACGACTTAGCTTTACTAGTAACCCTATTCTTACTAAATTCTTTGTATTCTTACCAGGGGACCATTACTTTGTTGAAATATAATATTGTATTTCCATCGTTCTTACGGGCACCTTAGATTTGGTCAACTATTGATGATCTTGATTGGTAAGTATTGGATTCCACGGAATAGAGAGGTAATTAAAAGAATAACAATAATGCCACACTTATTGTTTGTGCTTTAAAAGTTATGGGACACCATTATTTAGTTGTGCAGCTACCAATGCTATTCATTTAAAGTTGATAGCTAAAGGTGGCCTAGACGCTTATTCGAGCCTTCCATCGTTTTCCAGCGATGTATTTAGTGCCAAAAAAGATATATAACGATAATGCTTAAACTTTCAGAGTAGCTGATATATACTTAAATACTGTCCATCCCAAAAGTGAATTATTCGGAATTTGTTGGCAATTTACGTCGGCTAAGGCGCCTTGATACACTGGTTTTGTTAAAAGATACATAGGTAGCCTTAACCAAGAATACCCTCCAAATGATCTTGGGTAATCGTATCGTAGAATGAGATGAAATGACGACCCTTTGTGCCCAATGTGAGAATTATCTCAATAAATAGCATTTTATATAGCATCGACGACTTAAACCCATTAACCTCCTTTGATCTTATTTATGGCCAAAGATGATTCGTTTGCAGCTCACGTTTCGGAATGGTGAGGATCTAGATAGTGGTAGATTCTTTACTCTCACCAGGTGCCAGAGAGGAATGAAAGGAATGCGTCAACAAACTCTTTCTGGGTGGCTCCATGAGTAACCTAGTGGTTCTGAGGATCACTCTATGTACATGTCCCTCTCGGCAGGGAGCCGTTCCTACTATCAACGGTTGGCCTAAGATTAGGATTAAGTCGGGTACATTAACGAGAACACTCTCGAATCTTTACTCCCTCGAATTCAATGCTCCTACACGGAACCACTAAGGAATCAACTACCAGCAAGCAGCGGGATCGGAGCGCAACTCACTTAGCTATTTTCGCTAAGCGAGCTGCGTTTCGATCGCGCTGCATGCGCGGATATAGCCCTTGTCCTTTACTTGGGTGAGCGACACATGGCATTACTTCTGGCTGTACGAGAGGATCCGGTGGCAACGCATCTTCCTATAATGTTGAATAATGGCTAGAGTGCTTTGCGTTTGGCAAATCATTAGTTAAGTTAAAAACGTTAAACATCCCAATCACTCCATCCCGGTTGTTTTTCCATCAAATTCTCTAACAACCTCCGTGTGTAAGTTAAGAGAGAAATTGGTACATGTAAGGTTAGCTTATTTCCTGGACAGTGCACGTCACTTGTCCTCTATAGAATATGGCTTTCTTAAGTAATGCTCCACCTCATATGGTCTACTACCGTAAGAGAGTACTATCTTCGAGGCCTTCCATCGATAAGCACATTTCTGCACGGTCTTTTCCAAAGGGGAGAAGGCTTATGATATGCGTGCCTGTGTGGTATCATTGATACCCTCGATTCTATGGACAACAGGAGACAAATGCCTAATCTTTCATGTGTCCGGACAACTGCTACCCGGACAATTGCCACTAAACACTAACCTTATGATGATTACCACCTGGGCACTAACTGTAGGGTAATAAAAAACATAGACAGTAACCCTAGGATAATTGCCACCACAAAATTACCACGAAAAGGTAAAATAAAATTTGGTTCTTAAAACTTTTATTCACATTTCAAAAAATGGCATTCTTTGAGAAGAATCTTCCTACGTGCGCTGTTTTGGAGTGTCGTAGAATGACTAGTATATATATATATATATATATATATATATATATAAACAAAGAAAGAGCAACTACAGGATCTGCGGGTGATTATACAACCACCACAGGGCTATGCCATTTTTATTTTCTGTCTTTCAAATAAATTTGAAGACAGAAAGAGAAAGAAGAATTGGACATGAATGATGAATGAGCAAATGAGAGAAGAAACCGGAATTTTGAGAGGCCAGAGAGAGGGACATTAGAAGAATCCAGAATCAAAGGGAGCAGAGGGCGGCACAGTGGAGGCGATCCTTTACCGGCAATCAGCAGACCCGGGTTCGAGTCCCGGCCAGGAATTTTCAAAACTTTTTTTCCCTTGCGTTATTTCTGTCTTCTTGGTAAAGGATCGCCTTCACTGTGCCGCCCTCTGCTCCCTTTGATTCTGGATTCTTCTAATGTCCCTCTCTCTCGGCTTTAAAAAACTCCGGTTTCTTCTCTCATTTGCTCATTCATCATTCATGTCCAATTCTTTTTTCTCTTGTACTATATATATATATATATATATATATATATATATATATATATATATATTCAGATGGAGTTGCGGTCAAGGTCAATTAAGTGACCTCCGTTCGTCTCTCAGCAGCGGCAGACGATGGGGAGTAAGGGAACGGAGTTCCCAATCGAGTACGTGAGAAGATTTATCTACAGAATCGAGTGTAATTGGCCGTTAGCATAATAAAGAAGGCAGCGGGACTCTGTAGCTATGAAACGAAGAGTACCACAAATAATCTTTAATAATTACAATAGATATAGGATATATACAAATGGAATTATTGCAAACGGATACTTAATTTTTGCAGGGATCAGATTAAAGAATTATCGGGAGCGATTAGATAGGCTCAAACGTGAGCTCACAAGCGGCTGCTGTTGAACTAATATACGAACCTACACTTTACGAGTCGACTGGTCAAGAAACCACAATTTAGTCGCTGGAGCCTAGCTTGGGGGTTGAGACTTTATGAGACGACACGGAGGATGGGTGATTGAACGAGTGAATCGTAATCCATGGAGTTTAACCTCGAGGAGTGAATTCGGGGGAGTACTCGAGACAGGCGAGGATAAAACCGAATCCAAGGATAACCAATTGACTGGGGCTAAATTCCTTCGTGAGAATTCTTGCCTTTGAGCTCGAGAAGGGAGAACGGAGCTGAATCGAGAAAACTTCGTGTCTCGTGCAGAAAGGCGGGGCTATACTGCCTTTTCCCGGCTGAGTCTAGCATTATATATGGGCTGGCCGGAACCGAAAATGCCTCAGGTCAAGGACGGAGATTTTCTTAACCAAATACTCCACCTGGGCGGGGAATAGGGATGAACTCCAGCGTGGTTTCTTGATAACGGCCGGAGAGGCAGGCTGCGTTTTCTTGCGGCCGCGCGCTTGGACCAGCCTTATCAGCGGAAGTGGCTCGATTCTCTTACCATTCCCACGACTTTGCTCTGCCTAGCCCGACCTCGTGGCCAGCCTCATTTCCAAAACAACAAAATATGCATTGATGAATTGCATGAATAATTAACAAAACAAGCTTAGTTCATTGCAAAAGACTGTGGAATAGGCCTCACGGGGAAACCATATTAAAAAAAAAATGCCTATTACAGTTACGAGTACCTCATAGGTGGTGTGAAAAAACTGTAAAGCGTCAAACTTTGTAAGGTTTGTGACATAACTAAAACTCGTTCAATTGAGCTAAAACTTAGTTGAAATTGTTTTTATAGGAAGCCTCATAATTTGCATTGGTGAAACTAAGAAGTTCTTAAGTATGAAAAATCGCCTCTTCAGATTTTGGCCAGTCTAATATATATATATATATATACATATATCGCTTTTTCTATACTAAGAGGAAATTTAGGGTTTAGAATCACTTCATTCACTTTAATTGATCAAGCTTAAATAGATTAAATAATCCATCGTGTAATCATGATTTTAGAAAATCACTCCTAATTTTAACGCCCCAACACATCTGCTTTTTGTGATGCAGAATCTTCCCAAATGTTCTGATAGAAAAACTCCGCCGTCTCAAAAAGTAATCTCATTCATTTCAAGAATCCAAAATTCATGAGAGGCATAACTCTCTCGACACTCCCAAACTCCGAGCTAACACAAATACCCTTCGAAATGAGGAATGGCTACAAGTATAACAGAAACCTGTTTGCCCTTTCCTTTACCTAGTGGAACTTTACGTAAGTTCGAACTTATTCCGAATTCATACTATAGCTCTTTTTTAATCGTCCCACATTTCTATTTTCCTTTTTATGCTTTGTAAACGAGAACAAAATAACTATCATTAACTATTGAATATGATGAAAAGGTATGTATGTGACTAGTGAAAAAGTGGAGTGTCACCAAACTAAAATGGCACGTATTTATGTATCTAACCTATTTTTCCGATGATAATATTTTAGCCTTTTGTTTGGTCTGAAATTAGATTTCATGAAGAGCACTTAGAGCATACATGAGTGAAAAATCAGATCGCCTCCACCCTCAATCCCTTATCACGTGTTGAATTCCTCCTCCTCCCTCGCGGTCAGTTTTCGGCTACGTGCGGACGGGCCCCCTCCTTCGCGACGGTGAGAGGGGTGGGCGGGCTTGCCTGCGACCAGTGGAGTTTTATTATGCCCTTCGCCCCACTTCCTCCTTTTCATCCTCATTCTCACTTTGTCTCTACTTTTCTTTCTCCTTTGTATCCCATCCCTGAGCACTCAATTGGACCGACTTTAAAAAACCCTTGAGCCTACCCAGAGGGCCCATTGAACCGAAACTAAAAAACTCTTGAGCCCACCTTGGC
The DNA here is from genome assembly GCA_963969495.1 of Ceratothoa steindachneri. Classification (NCBI taxonomy): domain Eukaryota; kingdom Metazoa; phylum Arthropoda; class Malacostraca; order Isopoda; family Cymothoidae; genus Ceratothoa; species Ceratothoa steindachneri. The sequence continues at coordinate 72,946,001 of OZ018317.1, forward strand.
CACCAATTAGGCCAACCCTAAACAACTCTTGAGCCCACCCTAAGCACCGAATTAATCGACCCTGGACAACTATTGAATCCACACTGAGCACCCATTTGGCCGACATTAAAGACCCATTGAGTCCATCTTGATCACCCATTGGACCGACCCTAAACACCCATTTAGCCCACACTTACTATCCATTGAACCTACCCTAAACACTCATTGAGATCACCCTGAACACTCATTGAACCCACCCTGAATACTCATTGAGCGCACCCTGAACACTCATTGAGCCCACCCTGAACACCCATTAAGTCCTCCCTGAACATTCATTAAGTCATCCCTGAGCACCGATTAAGTCAGCCCTGAGCACCCATTAAATCCTCCCTGGGCACTCATTAAGTCCTCCCTGAACACCCATTAAGTCCTTCCCGAACACCCATTAAGTCCTCCCTTAGCACCCATCAAGTTCTCCATGGAAATCCATTAAGTCCTCCCTGAACACCCATTAACTCCTCCCTGAGCACCTATCACCCTTAACACACAATAAGTCCTCCTTGAACTCCCATTAAGTCCTCCTTGAACTCCCATTGAGTCCTCCCTGAACCCCCATTAAATCCTTTCTGATCTCGAATTGAGCTCTCCCAACAGCGAAAGCATAGCTTAGGCATCTTTCAATAGTAACGGAATACCCAATCAACAGTCACCAAACACCCATTGAACCCTCCTTGCGCCATGTGACTCTTCAACAGATAACGTGAGGTAATCGACTCCCCATGTAGAGTGAGGCCTTCCAGAACAGCCATGGGTGACCTCCCGAACGACGTGCGGTGAATAGCCTTCCGTGTAGTGCGAGTCCTCCATAACACTCTTTGTTCCCTTCCTGAAATAATTACCCACGAGGGGATGTCTTATGAGGCTTGGGTAGCCTTTCTGTGACTGATATCTGAGGGATTGTGTGACCTTCCGGACCCAACACCCACAGGTTGCCCTCTCTTCCCTAATGCCGGCAGGAGGCTCTGCGGTTATATATCTTGCGCACAATTTCCCTTTCTCAAGCTTAACCACTTTGTCTACAGACTCTCGTCACCATAATTGCGTGATAAACCCTCATTGGTATTTATTTTTAGATTCAAGGGAAAACCTGGACTACGGCATTGTTTTGGTGGGAGTGTACCTCGTTTGATTTTCATAATAGCCTGGTCCCTCTTGCCCCCCCCCCCACTCATTCATCTCTCCCTGGAACAAATCACTGTGGGCGCTACATGTAGTGTGCCACTGCCTTGGAAGCCCATTACCTCCTTCCCAAACAACCATCAATTCCCTTCGAAAAACCCTTTGAACTCTGCTTGATTACCCATTAAACCCTCCCTAAACCAAGGCAATTTTGGCAGAGAACGTGCGGCCGTCGATGACCCATTGATAGAACCTTTCCTTAACGCACATTGACCTATCCCCCTCTTAGCACTATGTGAGTCATTCCCGAACACGCCTTGAACCCTATTAAACTTCAGAGTAGGGCTAGTTGATAGAAAGGCGCTTTGAAAAGGCCCATGTCCTTGAAGAACGCCATACAAAAAAAATCCCTCCTATTATGACTATGACTCGAGATCGCCTTAGACCCTTCCACTAAGCCTCTTTCTTTCCTCTTCCTTTGCATTAAGCCATCCGGCTGATTGGGACGCACTAACTAGCAAAAATTAAGCTGCCATAATCCTCTACCAAAGAAAAAATTCCAGTGGAATTGGCCCTAAAGTAAAAAAAAATCCAGAAATCCTGATTAATTGAATACGGCCGTAATTTGTCGCGTAATCTAATCTCCACTAAAAATAAATTGAATTCCTTGAGGTTTTTTCAGAACTTTTATAACCAATTAATCATAATAATTCTCGCATCCTCTTCCACGTCTTTTATCTGAATATCTCTACAGAGCGAAGTAAACAGAGACACGTGATTCCAATATTCCATCAAAATGTGGCTCGCGAGGGAATTATGTATAGTACAAAAGAAGGATTTTTTCGTTCCAAGATTGAAGCTGCCTTTCGATATATCCCTGCATTTTCTTCCTTTTTGCTTTGCCTCTCGACAGAGTTTAACATGTTTATAAAGAAAGAACAAGATTCTTTTCTGGACGAAATTTTAGAAACAGCCCATGATTTCTTTTGTGGGTCATATTTTAAAAACACCCATAGATTATTTTCTGGGTGATATTTTAGAAACACCCCATGATTTCTTTTGTGGGTCATATTTTAAAAACACGCATAGATTCTTTTAGGGGTGATATTTTAGAAACACCCTATGATCCCTTTGTGTGTCATATTTTAGAAACGGCCAAATATTTATTTATGGATGATATTTTAGAAATTTATCATATTTCAATCCTTTCTTGATTTGCATTGCTAAATTGCATTATTTTAAACTCCCTCACAATAAATGAGGTCTCGGATTAATTTGAATTTGTTTGTTTTCCAAATTACTTGTGCTGCCTAACTTCCATACATTTACATTCCTTTTAACTTCACCACTTCCTCTACTATACTAGTCTCTACTAGTCTCTTTTCAGAATAATAAAATGATATCTTTTGAAAATGGTGGCGATTTGAACTTATGCTCAAAGCGCTCCTCGTTCCTAGAGCCAATACTACATATATATGACCACTCGATTACCATCCGCTTTTTCCCCAAAAGGAGTATCCTTAGAAGTAAATCGAATGCAGGGTAACCATAGGGAAAGGAAGAAGGAATAAGACTGGCCAATAACAACTTTACTGTCTAAGCCTTGTTTTTATTTATCGCCACGTGATCTTATTTTTACGTTTTATACATGTAATCTTTCTTATTTCAATCAGTGTAATGAAATTCCATTACCTATCTTTCGATAACTTCCCCATATTAATTACGAAGATTCGTCCAGTGTTGAAGAAACTGAAGAAGACGTGTTTTCTTTACGATGATACTCCACATTCTTTGTCCCAAAAGGAGCTAAATGAACTAGTTCGCAATCTCAGCTTGTTAAAATCTGCCACACTGTTGGCATCCAGATTGAAGAAAAAATCCTCTCCGACAGTGCTTTCAGACACCATAGGGAGATATTCCACTAGGACATGAAAGAGAAGGAGACCAGGTATCAGGAACTCTGGGATGCACTCATGATTACTGTTGGACTTTGGAGAGTTCAACAGTTTATCATTCTAGGATTTTGAAGAAACTGAAGTTATTCCCATAATTCTGACCCGGGCAAACAAGCACAATAATGATATTCATGAATTAAAAAATAACAGGGGAACAAAATTTTAGTTGAGCTAGATCTGACACATGTTTTATTAAATTCTAGCCTCTGAATCCAAAGATGACCCCAGTTTTTCTGTATCACATCAACTTTTTAAGCTGTAGGATGCCCTCGCTTTGCATCAAAAAACATAAAAAATACCGCATTCTACAAATTTGTGCTTAATTTATAGAATGGTTTAACAATTTACATATATATACTGTAAAATAATAAAACAGCCAGGCAATGGCTTCGCTCCTAAGATTAAAATTTAAAATATAAAAAAAGCAGCCATGGTTAAATTATAGTTAAATTTTTTAGAAATTTTATAAACTTCGCCAATTATAATAATTTTAAAAAGGAACTCGAAACTAAATTTCCCCCCTTTTCAAAATATCACGTTGCTAAAATATAGTTATAGAAGAAGATATATAAAAATAAATTTTCTAAACTTCATCATTTGTAATTCTTTGGGTTTTAAAAAATTCAAAAAATTTCGATACTTATATTTATTTTTGAACTCTAATAAAAAAAATAAGTCATAACCAAACTAAGACGAAATTTTTATTCAAATACTCAAAAAATCCCCTTCTTAAATTATAGAGTTAGTGATGATTCTTGACTGTAAATTTTTCTTTATACTCCAAATGTAGTTAGCCAACCTATTTTCATTCCATTTAATCTGGTACCCTTCCTCTAACATTTCCGATTTTAGTAGAATTGTTCACCTTGCTCATCGTTGATTTCACCAAGGTTTACGGGAAGTTAGTGAGATGGCTATGCAGAAAATGCCACTTATGCTAATGTTGCAACCGAGTGTTTTGTAACTCTGCAATAATTTCTGGATAATTTCGGTGTAATCCCTTGCTCGTGATAAGCAAGCATTCTTTTCGAGTTCTGACATGGTCCCCATGGAATGTTTATCTTTGAGCTGCCAAATCAGCGCCCTTTATTTTTTCAATTGACAGGCCACGAAATTTCAAAAGGAGGTACTTAAAACAGTTGTTTCCGTTGGCGATACCTTAACCCTTTAAGGCTCTATGGCACGCCTGTGTGCCATAAATTTAACTCGCTGTATAAAATATTCTTATATATTATTTTTAATTCGTTCTATTGTATACATATAATTTCAGGTTTATATTATACATCTTTAATGACTAATTGGCAACTTAATTGTTTTTTGACCATATTTTGAAGAACGATCAGTTGGGTCTTAAACCTAGTTGAGAGTGTTTGTGTCTTTATATCTTTCGGTAAGTGTTAGAAAGTGTTTCTGGGCCTACAGTTTTGATATATAATAGTAAAGCACCTATACTTTGATGAAAAAGGATTTTTAAAGAAATAAAGTAAATATTTAGTCCAAAACTTTGAGTAATATGTATACGGCACAAATACGTGCCATTGTCCCTAAGGGGTAATTTTCTATATCATAATTTTTAGTTACTCGTACTAATATCATCATTATTATTACTATTTTGATTATGATTATAAATGTTATTCTTATTATTATTTTTATTCTTATTAATATTATTTAACATTATTATTATTATTAATATTATTATTATATTTGTTTGCCAATACTTATTACTAAAATACATCGCTACTTTATTATTTTCAAATAATATACAAATATAATTATTCTAAAGATATTAAAAATTTACATTATTTTATGACACAATTCTCAATAGGCCTCTTTTACAGATACAGGATGTCACGGCGAAGAAGACACATCGTTCTTCGAGGAAATGAAGGCCAACAATTATCATCATGTGACGACAGTGATACTGAAGATGTAGCCTTATTTGATGAGGAAGATATGGATTTTATAGAACAAGATTTAGAAGATGCTCAAAATGAAGAGCTGACTGAAGGCATAAATGTAATAATAGAACCTAACATTCCTGTCCTGAATTCACAACAAAGCTCTGAATCCAGTAGTAGCCTACTTGACTCTACTTTACAACAATAACATCTGTAGAGAACTCTGACATTCTGGAAGCCTATGATTATAGTAAAGTGCTTATCAATTTGAGCGATGATCTAAATCCTTATGAAATATTTAACAAAGTAGCTACGTTTGATAATTTTCTAAATCAAATTCTAATTCCTCAAACTACAATGTATAGTCAGCAAAAAGGACACATATTTACAACTAACTTGGAAGAATTGAGAGCGTTTTTTGGAATGAACATAGTAATGGGATACCATGTTTTGCCATCGATAAGAGATCATTGGTCAAGTGAAACAGATCTTGGCGCTCCATTTATATATAATGTAATGCCTTTGAAGAGGTTCGAAGAAATTAGATCTTAATTACATTTTAACAACAATGTGCAAATGAAAGCGCGAGATGATCTATTACACGATAGAGCTTACAAGTCACAACTGTATTAGATCATTTCAACCAAGCATTTCTGTCTGCCATGAATCCAACTAAATGCCAATCAATTGACGAGCACATGATTAAATTCAAGGGTCATAATATACTAAGGCACTATGTAAAAGGTAAACCAATCAAATGGGGTTTCAAAGTGTCGGGCAGGTGTGATTCTAAATCAGGATATTTATTCAAATTTGACCTCTAGGTAAAAAAAAAATGAAAAAATAGACTACGGGTTGGGCGAAGGAGTTGTTCTAAAACTTACAGAAAAAATTAAAATATTGGTTATAACATTTTTATAGATAACTTTTTCAATTCACTGGCGCTCTAGTTCATATTATCCAAGAAAAATATAAATAGTACAGGACCTGCACGAATAAACAGAGAAAATATTCCAAGATTACAAGTATCTCTTGTTTGGAATCAAATGGCATTTTTTTATGTAAAGTGGATGGAGTATGAAGCAGTGCATATGTTGTCAAATTTTATATCAGCATTTCCTGTTTCGAAAGTGTACCGTAGGAAGAAGGAAACTAGTGATAAAGAGGAGATTGAATGCCCTGCTGTTGTTATGCATTACAATACTCATACGGGTGGGGTCGATATAATGGACCAAAAGAAAGTAACTTATCAAATTTGACCATAGGTCAAAAGTCAAATATTACCTAAGAGTAGTTTTTGATCTTGTTGATATTGCAATAAACAATGCCTTCATCGTGTTCTGCAAATTCGAAGGGACGTAAAGTATTGAAAAGATTTATGCAAAGATATTCAGAAGAGTTGTAGCTCGTAGGTTAATTGGAAACTTCTCCAACAGAAAAAGAGCCCCACCACCTCTCTTTATTGCATTCAACCAAAAGAAATCTAGATACTATCTACAATCCCCAACACCAACACATTCAATGCAAAAATCTGATTCCAGACAACGTTGCAAAGTGTGCACTAAAAATAAAATTTATAGCACAACCAATAATATGTGTGTTGAATGTAGTATCTTACCTTTGTTATGTAAGTGGTAGAAATTGCTTTGAAAAATATCATTAATAACTCTAAAGTGATACCTACGTACTTAATGTTGTATAAATATTATTTTTAGTTTAAAATATTTCAATTCAATGAAGATTTTTCTTGCATTATATATCTATTTTTAGATAAATAATTGAAATTCCCGAATAAATATCACATATTTGAGAAAATAATATACATAAATATTTTGGATATGTTTTTAAATGTTTAATAAATCCTATTACATAATAATATTGTTTTCAATCCTTATAATATTAATAGAAAATGCTCTTATAAACAGTAAAAGTAAAGATTCTTGTAAACCATAAATTCGTAATTACCCCTGAGGCTCAATGGCACACATATGTGCCATGCTCTATTTCCATATGTAAGAAATTATTTAATATTTTTTTGACAAAAACATAAACGACCACTCATATACATCCAGTCTATAACATTTTTCTAAAAAAAATGCTGCTTGTTTTCTTGTGTGCCTTAAAGGTTTAATTATGTCATTGCTTCATGAGACTCAATTGGATGTGCATAGGTGAGAATATAATTTTCGTTCTGTCAACAAGTGGCTCATATAGAATGTTGAGATGATCAGGTTTGCGGTCAGATCTTGTAGACCAATTCCTCTCGACCCAATGTTTCTCTGGAGCTCCGCTCTCACACATGCACAACAAACAGCGATACTTTGTATACCTTCGTTGCTGACTAAGAAGGAAGCGCGACAGCTCGATGACTCTATTTCTCTCAAGAATACTAACTGAATGTCCGACTGGTACTGTACCATATAAATTGCCATTGTGAAGGACACACTTTAATCTTTGCTCTGAGCTAACGATAAATAGTCGCAATTCAGCTAAGTTGTAGTTTAAAATTTTCAATTCCTGGAGTAAACTCTGTATGTTATGGCGAAACACAAAGCTAATACCACTTCGAAAGTACTGCAGAAATGCACTTTCTCTGGATCGGAAGCATGATACCTTCACTCCTTTTTCAAGCAAGTTTTTCTCATTCGGTCTTGATGCTAAAGGTTACGAAGCCTTTTGCGATAGTCTCAAATCTCGTGCCAATTCATTCAACCCATGGTCATCGAATCCCTTGTAGGGGTATTCATCTTTAATTAAAAAATCTTCTCCATTGATGTTAATGAGTTCTTCAGCATGGTCCAAATCTTCAAGGGATGTAGTTAAACGAAAATTGGCACTGGGAATTCAGCTAAATGAGGCACTGGAAATATAGCTGATGGTAGACTAGGATACTCTATTTTACATTTGTTTTTCTTTTTATGTCCAGAATTATTCACCAAATAAAAGTAACAAACAGCCTGTGCAATGATCTATTGGCTCTCGTCAAATCATTGGTATAACAAATGCCAACATATCACGTGTTCCCTTTGTATACATCTGCAAACTCTCTGCACATGTCTTGAACACTTTTTTAGGGGGACAAGACTTGTCTTGATCACCAATTTTCACTTTAAAATATGCAAAATAGGTTTGCTTAACAAATGCGCTGTTGTTCGCCCTTTGAATGGGAATAGTGAAAGTGTCACAAATATAACAGCAGGAGTCCGAGCTGTTTAGGAACTTATGATGAGATGTAGCTGAGTCAGGCATGATGTGAAAGGAAATTCATAAGGTCTGCTAACCCATTGTATACAGACTTTTATGTTTATTTGCAGAATACAATAGTATTCATGTATATAGAGCAGCACAAAACCTCTCACCGCACTCTCACGTCTAACTAAATAGACAAGTTAGAAGTTGTTTCTAACTTTTTTCTTCCAATATTTATTATTAGCAATAAATAGATGAAATTATAAAAGCAATCAGCTGACCAGTTCTAATACTTATCGACAAATAATAAAATTTTGCTTATTTAGACAGTAAACTGTACAGAAAATACTTGAGGGCATAAAATAAAACTGACTCAACCGAAATTATGATCAAAAGTGTTCCCCTATATAATCGTAATAAGTATTTTGTTTACAATTATTGACCTATAAAGTTTCTTGAACCATTCTTTTGAAGCATTGATGTGAATGGTAGCCGAGTACTTATAGTATTGGCTCGAAGAACGAGGTGCGTTTGAAGCATAAGTTCGAATCCTCTAAATTTTCAAAGGATATAATTTTAATTAATAAACTTGTTATGATTATTTTATAATAATATTAATAGTTAGGAAATTTTGTTTTTAATTTCACTCTTCCCTTCGGTTTTATTTCTAATTTACCAAATATTTATTTTTTGCGTTGAAATTCAACTTAAGAAAATTTTGCTAAAAGAGTTTTTATTATTGTTTTATTATTCATATGTATGTTACTTACTTTTGAGTAGGAATGGTTCGTGGTTTTATTAACAACATTGTCAGTGTTCCTATTACATTTTCCTTTACTATTTATACTTGATAGTCACGTTTTGGGTGATGCCGCATTATACCCATACGTGAAGAACCATTAGAAATAGATTAACGCATTGAATTTAGCTTATAATATCTATCTGTAGTAATATTATCAACAAATGTTTAAATTTTTGCATAATTCATTTATTGCCACTACAATAACACTAAACTCTAAATCAAATTTTCAGCAAGAGCAAAATATCAGAACAATAATCTAGTGGTATATGGTAGAAGCCGTGCTTTCAATATTATAGGATTGTAGCCTTTGTGTTATATCATTTGGACTGAGCGGATGATGATATCAGTCTTCTTATATCGCATTTACCACAAACGACCAAAGAAAGAGACTCAACAATACAGATTCAAACCGAGCAAAATCTAGGGAACACCTAGTAACAAAAATACATGATTAGCCCAAGATAAAGTAAGGATCCAGGTACTTTAAGCCTTTACACAGATCAAACGATAAATATTACGTAAGATTAGAGAAAGTTCTCATAATTAAAGAGAAATAAACAAATATAAACATTAAATCCAGTAGTTAGAGCTTTGGTCGGAGAAGCAGGGAGCGATTGGTGGCCAAGCTTCAAATAACCACGATGTCATACACACGGGTACATATATATATATATATATATATATATATATATATATATATATATATATATATATATATATATATATATATATATATATATATATATATATTTAATTTAATTATTTTAATACTGATTTGTGCCCTTTTGCTATAATTAGAGCCATAATACTTCGTGTCATGGGTTTCATCAAATTTTTGCTCATTTCTAACGGTATCTTTTCCCAGTCGCTTGTAAGTATTCATACAGGTCTGTTTTGTTTGTACTCCTGTATTTCTTACTGCTTTTCCTAGCACTCACCACAAGTGTTCTTTGTATTTAAGTCTGGGCTGTGTGGTTGCCACTCAATAGTGGTGATTACCATTTCTCGAAACAATTTCTTGATGTGGTTGAATGTATGGCAAAGGGCAATGTCCTGAAATATAACTTTATTTCTTAGTGTTGTACGGTGCAGTTTCTGAATAGATGGCTTTAACACTTGGAATAACTTGATGGTATAGGTTGTGTTCACTCTTCCATGTTATAAGAACATCCTGATAAAACCATATCCATATTTCACGGTTGATACCACACAAGCAGAGTGAAATGCCTTTCCAACTCTTCATATACCAAAGGTAGCTCCAGAAAATCAGCAAAATTGTTAAAAAAAAAATATAGAAATAATTTTCTTCGAATCAACAATCCAATAGTCCTTACATACCTGGTATAGTTTTTGTGATCTTTGATATCCATTTTTTCTTTTACGATTTGCATTATTTTAAGACTTGATCTTAAGTCTCCTTCTAACTGTTCTGGCTGAGACGTCATTAACGAGAAGCTTCTTTGAACACCCCCAGCAAGTTCAGAATATGTTTCTCTACGATTCTGTTGTCAATCCCGAATGATCTATCTGTCTTCTCTAGATTTCTTAAGACTTTTTCTGCCAGTTGTCATCCTTGATATAATGATCTTGGTTGCTCGCTATCATTTTATACTGGTTTGAACAACTTAGCTTGAACATTCTATTTTTTAGCAAGTTCTACGTGTGATAAACCTTGGCTATGAAGAAGTTGGATTTGTTCTCTCTGTACTACTGTAAGTTCTTTATTTTAAGTTATATTACCTGTTTTAAATAATAAAGAATACACAATAGTTATAAATTTAGGATGAAGCAAGAAATATTGGTTAAATTCTGATTTTAGAAAACATTCTATTTTAGTAATTAAATATTACTTAATAAAATAGCAAGTAATTCAAAGATAACAAAATGTTTGAGCCTATTAGCCAAATAAACATTATTATCACACATAGTTATAAATAATATGCTAAATTATAAAAAGTTTAATTAAATATATTAAATATATTATTAGTGGTGGGTGTTTTATACATTTGGTCAAGTGTGTATGGGAATACAAACATGTCATTTATATATTTTAAATAAACACGAATGGACCGAGCTGTTGGCTCAGTTTTGCGGGGGGTGTTTTTCTTCACCCTGACCTCTACTTTAGGGGCTTAGCCGAAATGGAGCAACTATGATGGCCCCTGACCTCTCGGCAAAACGTAGGGGTTGCGTATTGTAAGTTGCCGATTAGTTTCATTTAGACGCCCAGAATTGCGTCTAATACTTCATTTTTCTTATAAAATATCCAGCGCATTCCGTCCTTCGCCTCGTATACGAGACCTCCCAGATCGGATAATGAAATGCATATAAAGATCAGAATAACAGTCGTGTTAGAAAAATATTTTGGCACAATGGATTTCCCTCCTCCCTAATTTCGTCTATCTGCACTTCTTTTATCTGTCTACCACTTTTTACTGTCTATTTTCACGTGTATGAGTATTCCTTTTCTACGTAAGGACATGCGAGGAGAGTTTGGGAATTCTATTGTTGAAAGCAAAGACGAGTGGTCAACGCGCTCGTATTTTCTCGTTTTTGCTAACCTTTGGAGATTCTTGAATGGGGTTATGACTCCCACCCCCTACTTGGGTTTGGGGGTAAGATGGATGCACAATATAGAGACGTGAGATGAGGAGGGCTGTTCCCTCGATCTTGGCCACTCTCTCTGGTGGGATTTTGTGGGATCCCCTCTGTTAGTTACATATTTTCAAAGTAGAGAGCCAAGAATCACTATTAATTTGAAGCAGACTTGTGTTGTGTTTTAACGGGCATTTTCTTTCACGCATATAGGAAGGAACCGTGGCGTCCGTTTTCTTTAGCGATTTCATCCCACCTTTTCCAATTAACCTATCTTTTCTAAAATATAATATTTGTAGAGTGCTTGCGAATTGACGGTAAGTTAATTTAACCTCTTCATTTAAATAAATTGCGTGCTTAGCCTCATTTTTTTGTGGTGGTATAACCTTCAACTGTCAAATAATTTGAGTAAGATAAAAGTTTGGCTCCCTTGCACATACTGTCTAACCAGTCATATCCCTTTCTGCAGGCTCTTTTTAAATTCAATCTTCCTATCAAACTTTAAGCCTTTTTTGCAAGTCATTTTTCATCCCTTATTACCAATTAAAGAGAGATTTTGGCACACAACTCGTCTCAGAGCATCTCTGGGAAGGCATTTATATTTTCCAAACCATCAATCCGAGTTTTTTGCCTACCTTGAAGCTTTTTAGTAAGACTATCTCCCCTTACATCGGGAGACGGGAAGGTCGATACTAACAATCGCTGCCAAGACAAAAATTAACTGGAGCTGGCCTATGGGGCGAAGGGAGGTGCGGGTACTATTTTGTTCTAACACCACTAGTGGTGATAAGGCCCCATCATGGTCCAGAGTGAGTTGATGGATATCAGTACCGCTATATGAACACTATTTCTTCACGTTAAGATAGGTGGATATAAGCATCGCCAATAGCAGGCCCTTGTACTCCAATGGCAGGGCTATAGAACAGAGGAGAGAGTCGGTATGGTGTGTTGTAAAGAAGGGTGAAGAAATAGATGTTGGGATTGGTTAGGCTTGTAATGATGGGTGTAGAACTCCCTACCCACAGATAGATGTCCGCTGATGGGCGGGAAACTTATGTTGGTGCCATGAGGTTGAAAGACGATACTTTCTTAAGGCTTCATCTTACAGCTGTCTTTGTTTCTCTTACACTCCATTTGAGGCTTTAGAGAAGGTATTGACCGCAATTTAGTCGATATGGACGTTGCTGTGGTATTTAGTTACCATAGAAGCACCTCGGTAATTAGTCCATGTGGAAGTCGTGTTAGTCTCAACGCCTAGCTTGAAAGGCGCAAAACAAACGTATTAGGGTTGTAAACAATAGGGAAGTGGTTGATGGCCAGGGAAAGAAGAAAACGATAAATGAGAGTAAGTTTTTTGAAAAGATAAAGGTAGTCTTCTCAGAAGAGATTCTCTAAACGATATAAGCTCAGAGAACCCTCGTTAGTTCACAGTTTAAATGAAATGGGGGAGATATACGAGGGAAAATTTTAAGGACTTGTTCTGTTCTCCCTGGAATGGGAAATTGTGTAATTATCTTGATTAGCTTCGGAAAAGAGACCTTACCATCGAAAACTACTGAACTGTACTTTGAAGGGGAGCAAATGGAACTAGTCGGTACTCTTGAAGAGGGAGATGTTTACGAGGGGCGAATAAAGCACAATTGTGTCTGGGACAATCTCGAAAGCAGGAAAAGGGGTTCCAGGTTGCGGGGAAGGGAAGTTCCATTGCCCCGCGTCTAAAAGAGGCTTGGGGCAATAGAGTCAGCACACGGGTGGGTGTGGGATAGCGTAGCGAATTCATGGTCCATTTTTCTTACAGCCTCCCCACACACGAAAACTTTGAAACTGTCAAAGTTTTCGAAATTTTTAAGAGCATTGGAGAATAATTGCTTTGAAGTATTTGAAAAGGAAACGCGCGTTTGGTAATTTACTCTAGTGTAAGTAGGTATGTTAATTTAGTTGCTGTGGACAACAGTAGGGTAATAGAATCGATAAAAATGTCAGTGGGGTAATTTAGTCACTGTGGAATGGGTGATAATTTAGTCGCTGTGAGATTCGGTATAGTAATTTAGTTCCTGTTGAAATTGGTCTCCTAATTTACTCGGTGTGGAAGTGAAGTGGTAATTTAGTTGCTGTTTAAATTTAGGACCTGTGGAAATCGCCGTGGTAATTTAATCTCTGTGGAATTTACTATGGTAATTTAATTGCGGTGGTAATTTTAGTAGAAGCGGGTAGGGAAAGGGGGAGGTGAAGATGTTTATTTAGCATATCTAATATGCCAATGCCTCCTTGCTAACGTGTGTGTATATATATATACATGCCTACAAATGCACATATATGTGTACATACCAATACGAATAATTGCGACTTAGCTTTGTTATGGTGGAATCATTGATTACACCCAGTTCGGTCTTAACTCACACACCCGTTCACAATCAGATCCCCTCTGGGAGCCACTCTGTTTAGACTTTTACACCCTGTACCTGGAGTGATGCGTGCTCTTCATGCCCCTACGCCGGCAAAGATGCCCTGGATCATCAAGTTGACTTGCAACTCTTTATCCATGCCTGGCAAAGCTCGCGCGTATCTCTGAGTGCACTTCTACGCCTAAGACAGTCTATTCTTTACTTTCATTGGTACCACTTTCATTTGCATTTGGACCTCTCCTGGTTGGCACCTCGGCGCTTATTGTGGACGTATCCGGAGTCAGTCCCTAATCCAGATCCGTCATCTTGAGCAATTTACTGTATCGTGTGTAGGCATGTTGACGGATATAACGTATTCTACTCGTCCTAGTGGTGTCGGGCAGGGCTCGAGGAAGAGACCCCAGTATTGCCGATCCCTCGTTGCTGTCAAAGTAGGGCCGCGACTGACAGGGGTGCAGGACTTATTTTTTTGTCCATGGATGAATTTAAGGGAAAATCAACCGCCCTCTTACCATAAGAAAGAAATACCGGCAAATTACATCATTGGTCTGCATGCAACAAGTATTCGAACCAGGATGTTGGTCAAGATATATTAACTAGTAAAACATAAGAAAAAAAACCCTTCTGGGTATTAGATCTTCGGAAGTAGTTGCAAACAGACACCGGAGAGAGACAACCGGATTTTTCAATAAACTCAAATAAAACAGAAATAGAATTTAAAGCCATAAAGGGGATTACTTAAAAAAAACTATTCGCCCTCAACTCCTTAGGTTACTACCAATACAACGCCTAAGATAATAATGAACATACCTGAAGATGTTGAAACATTCATCTGCAAGTGTATCGAAAAGCTATTAGAGAACGATAGCCATCAAGTTGACTCCGTATCGAATTTTTGAAAAAAAAAAATTCTGCCAAGCCATATGACTATTAAAATTATAAAATCATAACCATACAAGAAGACTTGCCAGCCCCATAGAGCGTAAACGCGTCTTCAAATTCGGACATCCCACAAATTATTGCACCTAGGGCCCTCAGCTCTGCTTCAAGATTTCTGGCAACGAAATGGAAAGAAATACCAATGCTTCGATTTGGTATCCTTCGTCGGATGCAGCAAGGAGAAATATCTCAGTGTTGTCATGCCTTGAAGCCAAACTGGAAAATCTCATTAATTTTGCATGAGGTCAGCTGATCTAGAATCCTGGCTGATACTAGTCTTCCAAGGAGTTTTGAGAGTCAGGGAAGGTAATAGATTTGGTCGTAGCATACTAAGTCATTTTGATTGTGGTTTGCTTTCTTTAAGAACGAACAGCGGCATGTATGAAATAAGATGGTACCGCTTGAGACGTGAAGGAGGTTTTAAGAATACCAATGAGGTAAAGTAGACAAACATAAAAGGGAAGACTCTTGAGAAGAATGGATATTTTGCATAAAAAGAAAGAGGGTGGTCAAGTCCACATCGGCAACTGGAGTACGAGAAGGAATTCCTTGTGGTGGCTGGTTATATTAAAAGATGGCGATAAAATAAGGCAGAAGGTAGGCCAGAATCGATGAGCATAATATTAACAGAAAAAGGTAGAAAATTCTTCAGACACTTCAGTATCGGAGGGGCAGAAAGACTAGCAAGAATCTTGAAGAGTGTATGTGGATTACCTTTGTTATCAACAAGTTACGGCGGGTGCGCGATTTACAAATAGACTTCAGGAGCGTGTTGTAGAGGTGAGTCGCAAGAAAGTAGGCAACAAAAACTATCGTCTTCTCCATATCAAGAGCACAGAAGCCCTAATTCGCTTCTCGCATGGACTTCTGTGTATCTTACCATTCAAACTAGTAACTAAGAATCACGAGGCACCACGTTGGTGAGGTAGGGAAAGAAAAGTGAATGTGGACATCAAAAAAGAGCGTAGTAACAATTTAAAAACGAGGAGAAGGATGGCTAAAACAAACTTACTGTTCATTAATTCATGATTAATAAACGAGAACCGACGAAAATAGGACTTGTTTTTAATGTGTATGCGTTTTGAAAGTGAAAAAGGAAGATAGAATAGGAACAAGAAAATAAAGTAGTCTGAAATTGCCTTGGGAGGACGCTTATGGAGTGGCTATAAATTGCGGATGAGAAAGAGACAAGATCAAATTATTTCCATGTATGTGTGGGATGATGAAAGAAATATATGTTAAATGTAGAATAAATAAGGCTTCAGAGGGGTTCTAGAATGTCTCGTCAATAAATTCACACAAATCATCAAAGAAACTGTCGGGGGAGTGACCTGCGAGGAGATAAATAATCGCAGATGACACCATTATGATTAATGTAGGCAATAAATCAATCCAAATCACTCTGTAATCCATGACATGAATGTATTTGGAATACTTTAAGGGCAATTTTATATGCTCCGAAAACTTCTTTAACATATGAATAAATTATGGATCAGAAGTTTCAATACAAATTATCATTATCCATTTGTCATCAGATTTCTTTTTCAAAATGGTTTATAGATTTAAAGACGTGAACAGTGTCCAAACCGATTATGTATCTATTTGATCCAATACCTAATAATATATATATATATATATATATGGCACGGTAAGTATATAGCACAAAATGATACCGCCCTCTTCTTATAGCCCCCTGGGGAACGCTCTAGTTGCCACTAGGGAAGATCAAGTTTCAGTTGTCCATTTCTAGTGATCCCCAAAAGGTCATTCAAAATAGGAACCTTAAACTTAAAATCTCTTGCTTTTGTGAGGATAAAAAAGGGAATTAAACATGATTTCTTAGGTATCAATGCTAAACACTTCTTGAGAATACACTTTATCTATATTATTTATTCAGACATTTTAATTCTTCTAAGTAGAAAAACTCATGATGAAGTAGCGAGTAAAGATATGACTAAAATTTGGTCATTGCGGGTGGGTTTAGCTTTCAAAATGTATAATGATTTAAGGATACGTAGATCGTGTAAGTTGTTTGCAAAGGAAAGTAGCGAGAATTGGTCGATATTTACTTGAGAATTAAAAATTTCATTATGGTGTCAGATTGTTGAATGGTCGGGTTTGGCCAGTGGCAGATCCGTTCTACTTGACTTTCCAGCGTGTTGTTAAACTCAAGAATGAAGTGCTCGGCCCGTTGAGCCGATGTAGGTTATGTCGCACGACGCACACTTCAATTGAAAGGTGTCTTCATAACGAAATAGTTAGCTGATTGTATAGTTATTAGGTGTGATTATCTTCAGTTCTAAAAAATGAAAGCGTTTCTGAACTATTGAGCAGATTTCTGTGGTTATTTTCGAGGTTTGTGGACCAAAGAAGGGTAGCGAACCTAAACCTCTGCAAACCTCGAAAATGGCCATCGAAATCTGCTCAATAGTTCAGAAGAATGCATCTGTTTTCTGTTTCCCTGGTTCTCTGATTTATATTCAAACTTCAAAACATTAGGAATGGCTCACCTGAATCTATTTTACGACGCAACCACAACTAGGACATGATACGAGTTTATAGAACATATCTGAATAACTTAAAAAAACTCAAAAAGTTTAAATTAGACTTCTCTTCCTTACAGCACTAAAAAACATATGATGCATTTCCGAAGTTTATCCGCTTCAAATTGTACAAGAATGCTTACATTCAAAGCAGTTTCATAAAAATTTAGAGTAAGCTTTTTAATCAAGTGATTAATTTTGAAAATCTGAATTTAATATAACTTTCCAATGATGTTTCTTTGTGTGAAAGACAAATAAAATTGAATTTGCCTTTCTTTGAATTCAGACTTGTTAAACGATTTGTTCAGTATAATGTCGCACGCTATAGCTCCAATAAGTTTGTTACTCTAAAGCTCAAACCAGCCAACTTCAGAATTCATATTAGTATCAACTCATGTTACGCTTCGCGGGTAATATTAATCTTTGCCCGAGACGCCGAGTACTTCTAGCCTTTGGCCTTAATTTTGCTCTTCCAATTTCCATATTAAATTTCTATAAATATATTTTAGCTTCATTACTCATATAATTTTAAGCCCTTCATAATCTTTATCCCCAGTAGTTAAAAGAGATGAGGCAAAAGAACTTAAGAAAGTATCTTTGGATAAATCCCTAGTAATTTGCCTTCTCGATAAAGGTAATGGCGTAGTTATTTTGAATAAGGATGATTATATTTAAAAAATGCTCGCAATTCTATCCGATACTGCAATATTTGTTAACGTTACTTCAAATATTAAAAATGTTATGTTTAAAATTGCAGACAAAAGTAATCGTGTATTAAATAAATTTAAAAAAAATAAAAACTTAATAGAGCCTTTTCGCGTACAGCGTCTCTAAAGTACATAAACTTCCAATTGTATTGCGACCCATTTTCTCTGCTAAAAACACCCATTCCAATTTCCTGGCCAATTTCATGGTCTCGCTGCTCTTCCCTCTCACTACAAATAAATTTACTCTCAATAATTCCATAGAATTATTTGGGCAAATCTCGGTCCTTTCCAACGTTCGCAAATATATCTTAGCCAGCTTTGATGTTACAAATTTGTTTACCAAAATCCCATTACATGAAACTATTGATATAATTATAAAGTCTTTTCTGTACCTATAAGCAATTTTTAGATTTTGACCAACGTCACTTTCGTTCTCTTATCGACTTATCTTTCTCCAGTTCGTACTTCCTCTTAATAAGGATCTTTACCTACAAAAGAAAAGGGTTGAGATTGGACTTCCCTTAGGACCGACCATTGTAAATATCTCTCTGTGTTTCCATGAGTCTTCCTGTCTTCAAACCTGCCCGCAAGAATTCTATCACGTCTTTTAGGGACGTTTTGTTGACGATTCTAATCATGTTCCATTAAGAAGAACATGCACTTAATTTTCGGGAATTTATTAACTACTGGAATCAAAATGAAAAATTCCCAATGGAAAAATTAAACAATAGCTCCCCACCTTATTCCGACATCAATTTACCCTGCACCACCACTGGCCTTTCCTCTACTGTATACCGCAAGCCTACCTTTACTAGACTATGAACCAGCTTCTTTAGTTACATTCCTTCTTCCTTTAAACTAAAGTATTCGTACTCTTCTTCACAGAGCCTTGTTATCTGTTCCACTTAAAAACTATTACACGAAGAAAATTTTCCAAAAAAAATGGATCCCAGAGTTTTTTGAAGATAACCTCATAAAGAAGTGCCTTGATTTTTAAGTTAATCCCCCTCTAATTAAATCCATCGCCAACAAGCTAAGCCGTTTTTTGGTCAGTACCCCTTTTGGTCTACAAACCTCGAAAATGACCACCGAAACCCACTCCTTAATCCTGAAACACTTCCCTTTTTTGGATCTAAAAATAATCGCACCTAATAATATACAATCGGCTAACTCTTTCTTTATATAGACACCCTTCCAATTGCTTGGCGTTCTTCTATTATTTATCAATTCAAGTGTGTGTCATGGGACGTAATCTACATCAGCTCAATGAGCCGAACTCTTCATTTGAGTGTTGAACTTCAGGCTGGAAGGTCATGAAAAACAGGTCTCTCCCTGGGCAAACTCGACCATTCCCCAATCAGAGTTCATGCTGAAACTTTTAATTCTCAAATAAAGATCCACGAATCCTCATTAATTTCCTTTCCAAATAACCTTTACAACCTACGCATGTTTGAATCATTATACATTTTGAAAGCTAACCTCCCGCCCCACTCAATGTCCAAATTCCATATGCTCCGTTGCGCGTTACTCGTTAAATGCATCACCCTCCATCATCAGCTTTTTCAAGAATTAAATAATATAGACATGTTGTTTTGCCCTAAACTAGCTGTCCGTGTATTATCTTAAGTACCTTGATAATGAGGCTAGCCCTTGAAACATTCGTGTATCAATAAATTAGAAAAATAAAATAATATAAATTCTTTTACCCGTTAAAGATATTGAAGTTATAAGGTGCTGTTTGAACCTACACCATCAAGTGTTCTTCGCTTTTCAGCCTACTATGCAACCGATGACGGGCAAAAGAGTTAAATTTTTATTATTTTGTTTGCTCTGTTTCTCTCTTCCTTTTCTTTTTAATCTACGTATAAGCCTTGTTTCGTCTTATAAAAAGACCCAATTAGGTTATCCACTAACGATAACAATATTTCGCTCATTCATTCTGCATCGCTCGCGCTACTAAGGGGACGTCTCATCTTCCACAACAAGCAAGTTGCTCTATTCTATCCAATAGACCAATATCACCCCATCCTCCCAAAAGTTTCGATTGATCTGTTTTAACTTTCACTTTTTCCGTGACAGACACGAATTATAATTTTCACCCATCCTGATCACGGGATCGTTTTGGGGATGAGGAGCATTCCCGTAGCGTGCCCGATACAGAATCAATGGGGCAAAAGATTGCTATTGGAACCGCAAGCTTTACGTTTTAAAAGAAGTACGCTTACCCTAATAGAACATCATAAAATAAAATATTAAAAAGTGATCAAATGAAATATAAGAATAGGGCCAAAAATGCAGAAAATACTGTTTGGCAGATTGCGGCTGAAGCGATTCTTATAAAAAAGAGAATACTAACCGGAAATTACTGTGTAGAAATAATCTGATATGATTAAAATCAACGGAACAAAGAGGAAAGATTATTTTATCAATATTTCAAAGAAAACCTTCGATCATAAACAAGAAAATTTAATTTGGTTCGGCAGTTTGACCATCTTCTAAAAATCCGGTTTCTGGAATGAAGAAATGATTTGAAAGTTCATTATGAAATTCCATCATAAAGCCTCAAATTTGAACCATTCAGAGAAGATGGAAATCGAATAAAAATAGGGCGTCCCAAAGAAATACAACAGGTCCAGTTTGGGATATACTTTAAGGAAGAATGAAACTAAATTCCCATTGAAGACTTGAGCAGAATTATAGCCAACTATAAAAGACAATTTATAATTAATGTCTGAAATTGCAAACAAGTGTCACACTTAAAATATTAACTATAATTTCCTTTCTATTTGTATGCAAACATTTGTTCTAGATTTAATTTTGTGATTTTTTGGATTTGGAACACTTAAAACTTAATTTTTGTGTTTGCTTTAAAATGAGTCTTCAACATTTACCATATCCCCCAAATTATTTTAGTGTAAATTCATTTAATAATTTTAAAAACCTACACTCGTGACTTTCCTTTAAACTTCGGTCCCAAACTCTATGTGCATATATTTATTATAAACAGCAAGACTTCACGTACTGATCCTTGAGATTCTCAACTTTTAGCTACCACCCATTCCATTTGTACTCCATTAAGCTGCATCCTCTCTCACCTACCAAATTACCACACGGGAATAATTCTACGCCTTCCCTCCTATCCCATTCAACTTCCATTCATGCAGTAACCAGCCCTGTGACATTTTATTATATGCGTATCCCAAAGTTAAAATAAATTACATCCATAAAATTTCTCTCATCGCCAGCACTTGTAATAATGTCTAAATATTCTAGGAAATTATAAGTCAAGACCTATATCCCCCAAAACAAATATTGTGATTCATTAATTAAATATTATTTTCTAATTTAAGATGCATTTCTTACAGGTCTATAATTGTTAATATCCTATTTACTTCGACAATTAAATAAAGAAATCACATTAACTCACTACCATTAATCTTCAGGAATTTCGCAATACCGGATTAAGCTCTTCTATATTATTCCTAAGGCTGGTGTGTCCTGGTCTCAAAACCTTTAGGTAAGACCATTGTAGCAACATTATCCCGATCACATACTTTATTTGAATTCATTTTCTCCCAAACACACATAAATTTCTCCCAAACACACTAAAAAATACACCTGAATCCTTTACCAGCAAACAAATAAAACCATCAGAAGAGATACTTAAAACTCTCCCAATAAACAAATAAAACAATCAGAAATGGCATCTAATTACTCTACCACAAACCAAATAAAAAAAAAATAAAAGAAACCTAAAACTCTACCACCAAACAAATAAAACATTCAAAAAGACACATTAATACTCAACCAGCAAACAAATAAAACCATCAGAAAAGACACCTAAATCGCTACCACCAAACAAATAAACAATCAGAAAAGGCAACTAAGTACTCTACCACTAAACAAATAAAACAATAATAAAAGAAACATAAAACTCTACCACCAAACAAATAAAACATTCAAAAAAGATACCTAAATACTCTACCAGCAAACAAATAAACCATCAGAAAAGAAACATAAAACTCTACCACCAAACAAATAAAACATTAAAAAAGACACCTAAATATTCGACCAGCAAACAAATACAACCATCAGAAAAGACACCTAAATTTCTACCACCAAACAAATACAACAATCAGAAAAGACACATAAATACTCTACTACCAAAAACAAATAAAATATTCATAAAAGACACCTAAATACTCTACCAGCAAACAAATAAAACCATCAGAAAAGACACCTACATCTCTACCAGCAAACAAATAAAACAATCAGAAAAGGCACCTAAGTACTCTACCACTAAACAATAATAAAAGAAACCAAAAACTCTACCAACAAACAAATAAACAGAAAAGAGACCTGAATACTCTACAACAAACCAATAAACCATTCAGAAAAATCACTACACTGGACACACAGAGTGATCCTGTCCCAACTAAGCGCATGCCATTCAACATTGCCCCCACATAGAAACCTCAACCCATCACTAACAGCACCAAATGCAACCAACACACAACTCCAAAAGCTTTCTTAACGGCCTGAACCTCAAATACTCACACAGCATGCGCATCATCTCCGACCACAAGGACCTGTTGACTTATGGGGGTGGGGTAATGGCCTCTCTGGGGGCCACCCAGCGACATAAGGGGGCAGGGCCGCCGGGGGGCTGTAGGGTATAGTAAATAAATTCATATTTAAAAACAGCTCCCTCTTTTGGACGTACTCATAACTAAGTTGAAATAAAAAACAAAAAAGCAATTCAGCTGATTCAATTTTACATCAATATAAAAAAATCTCCTCTACATAAACAGAAATAAAATATCACCTTAAACCTCAACACATGTGTGTGGTTATAGATCAATTAATACCTTCATACAGTAGGGGATCAATAACTCCAAATATACTAAACTTGAAAAAGCTAATAATTTAACTCATTTCCAACAACCTCATAATTTTAAAGATTACTTAAATTATTTCCGGATTTAATTTGCCTAAAATATTCCTCCCTTCTCGGATAACGTTCCTAATATATTTAATCCACTAAAAGAGTTTTCTAGTTTTTATTTCTTATTTTCTTCACGCTGCAATTTTCGTCAATAATAATTAAGGACCTAGAGATTATCATCAGGTTAAATTATAGAGCATTTTATTAGATCCGATTTTTTGGCAAGTAATATTTGATTAAACTTCGCTGAAATTGACAATTAGTTTAGATCAAACAGAGCTAAACTCATAACAAAATCAGCAAACACATTGTAAATTTATAGAGTGACATAAATAACTTCTACTTATTTCAAACAAGTTTAATGAACTATGTAGACGATCAAGTGACAGAATCTTTATTAGAAAATAGGAACAATAATATCCGCGCCTTTTATACAATGGCGGGTATTTGTGCAACTTTCTCAAATAACTTCACACCTAGGAGGAAAGTTAATGAGGCTTTGAAAATAGTTTTACACAGAACGCTAAAATAATACGATATGATTCAATTATAGCAAGGATCGATTATAAAACTCAACAAAATGATTTGAAACGCATCTCAAGTTAGAACACCAATTATGACCTACAAATCTACTGAAAAAAATATTTAAAAGAGTAAATAACTAAAAGAAATCTACACAGAAAATTGGCAGGCAACAAATAACAACATTAAACACGAGCTAAATAACAAAGAGAAATTATCATTAAAACAGATCAAGAAATCTATCAGGGACTTCCTGATAGCGATCGCGGCAGGATACGCTATTAAAACCTTTGATTAAATGAAGAGAAATTTCAATCAGTTGAAAAATATGAAATTTGCACATCCTTAAGAGCTTGAAAAATGGTAACTTTTCTGGAGAGAATGGGGCTATAATTGCCCTAATAAAGGCTGAAGGTGCTTGCGAAGAAGCCATATCTCACTAAGAAGAACTTTACGGATAGGCTCCAGTTTTTTAGGAAATATAAATAATGGAATTTTGAAGACTCGGGGGTAATGGGATATTCTCTGATGAAGCTCACTTCCGCTTGTTTGGAGAGACTGGGAAATTCCCTCTCTAGATAGAGAAAAGTGGAGGGCTTTCATGAGCCCTGTTTCGTGTCCACGGTGTGGCTATAGGGCTCGTTTTATAAAATAGGTAGGCCTGTGTCACCCAAATTGCAGGATATAATAGGCCCAGCGAGAAACTCCACAAATAAACCCTAGGTGGGTTTATCAAATCCTAAAAATTGCTATGTGTGTATATTAAGGAAATAATATGCCAAGTGTAATAAATAAAGGACATAAGAGAATTAGAAAAAGAAACAAAATATATGTCAAATTGTACAAATAGATATGAGGCAAGAGGTCGTTAGAGACGCGCGGAAACACACGAACATACACAGCTATCAAATTTGACCACCTAAACAAATACCAGTATCGCACACGAACAAACATACGCTTGTTGTGAAGATTTATCATCAAAATGAACAAATATAGGTTATGACCAAGGAAATTTCACAGAGACCTGCAACAAGCGATTTGCTGTAATAAAGATAAATATATGTGAAATATGCCGGGACAACAGGTACACAGAGCTGTCGGAAACTCCGCCCAAGTGGTGGGAATAACGAACAAAGTAAATCACTGGGTCAGCCCCACGGACAAGTCAAGGTCACGCCGCTTGGGGATGGAACATATATATAGAGAGAGACAGACTCTCATGAGTCATTATTCATTTGTAATCATTCAGAATGCGGTAGTTAATTCACTCCCTTAGGAGCATTACGAAATCTCGTTAACTCGCCTAAATCCTACCGCCTTTAGACTCAAATACGTCGCATAAAACAGAAAACCTAAACATTGACTGCAAAGAACTCGAGACGTTTCCGCATGCCCTTTCAGTAGGCCAATTTAATAATAAAGTTATTTCTTTGCCGCCTTCTTTCGAATTCTTTTACTTATCCCGATCACTCAAATTATTTGACAGTTGAAGGTTATACCACCCCAAAAAAATGAGGCTAAGCACGCAATTTATTTAAATGAAGAGGTTAAATCAACTTACCGTCAATTCGCAAGCACTTTACAAATATTTTATTTTAGAAAAGATAGGTTAATTGGAAAAGGTGGGATGAAATCGCTAAAGAAAACGGACGCCACGGTTCCTTCCCATATGCGTGAAAGAAAATGCCCGTTAAAACACAACACAAGTCTGCTTCAAATTAATAGTGATTCTTGGCTCTCTACTTTGAAAATATGTAACTAACAGAGGGGATCCCACAAAATCCCACCAGAGGGAGTGGCCAAGATCGAGGGAACAGCCCTCCTCATCTCACGTTTCTATATTGTGCATCCATCCTACCCCCAAACCCAAGTAGAAGGTGGGAGTCATAACCCCATTCAAGAATCTCCAAAGGTTAGCAAAAACGAGAAAATGGGGGCGCGTTGACCACTCGTCTTTGCTTTCAACAATAGAATTCTCAAACTCTCATCGCATGTCCTTACGTAGAAAAGGGATACTTATACACGTGAAAAATAGACAGTAAAAAGTGGTAGACAGATAAAAGAAGTGCAGATAGACGAAATTGGGGAGGAGGGAAATCCATTGTGCCAAAATATTTTTCTAACACGACTGTTATTCTGATCTTTATATGCATTTCATTATCCGATCTGGGAGGTCTCGTATACGAGGCGAAGGACGGAATGCGCTGGATATTTTATAAGAAAAATGAAGTATTAGACGCAATTCTGGGCGTCTAAATGAAACTAATCGGCAACTTACACTACGCAACCCCTACGTTTTGCCGAGAGGTCAGGGGCAATCATAGTTGCTCCATTTCGGCTAAGCCCCTAAAGTAGAGGTCAGGGTGAAGAAAACCCCTCTGCAAAACTGAGCCAACAGCTCGGTCCATTCGTGTTTATTTAAAATATATAAATGACATGTTTGTATTCTCATACACACTTGACCAAATGTATAAAACACCCACCACTAATAATATATTTAATATATTTAATTAAACTTTTTATAATTTAGCATATTATTCATAACTATGTGTGATAATAATGTTTATTTGGCTAATAGGCTCAAACATTTTGTTATCTTTGAATTACTTGCTATTTTATTAAGTAATATTTAATTACTAAAATAGAATGTTTTCTAAAATCAGAATTTAACCAATATTTCTTGCTTCATCTTAAATTTATAACTATTGTGTATTCTTTATCATTTAAAACAGGTAATATAACTTAAAATAAAGAACTTACAGTAGTACGGAGAGAACAAATCCAACTTCTTCCTAGCCAAGGTTGATCACACGTAGAACTTGTTAAAAAATAGAATGTTCAAGCTAAGTTGTTCAAACCAGTATAAAATGATAGCGAGCAACCAAGATCATTATATCAAGGATGACAACTGGCAGAAAAAGTCTTAAGAAATCTAGAGAAGACAGATAGATCATTCGGGATTGACAACAGAATCGTAGAGAAACATATTCTGAACTTGCTGGGGGTGTTCAAAGAAGCTTCTCGTTAATGACGTCTCAGCCAGAACAGTTAGAAGGAGACTTAAGATCAAGTCTTAAAATAATGCAAATCGTAAAAGAAAAAATGGATATCAAAGATCACAAAAACTGTACCAGGTATGTGAGGACTATTGGATTGTTGATTCGAAGAAAATTATTTCTATATTTTTTTTTAACAATTTTGCTGATTTTCTGGAGCTACCTTTGGTATATGAAGAGTTGGAAAGGCATTTCACTCTGCTTGTGTGGTATCAACCGTGAAATATGGATATGGTTTTATCAGGATGTTCTTATAACATGGAAGAGTGAACACAACCTATACCATCAAGTTATTCCAAGTGTTAAAGCCATCTATTCAGAAACTGCACCGTACAACACTAAGAAATAAAGTTATATTTCAGGACATTGCCCTTTGCCATACATTCAACCACATCAAGAAATTGTTTCGAGAAATGGTAATCACCACTATGGAGTGGCAACCACACAGCCCAGACTTAAATACAAAGAACACTTGTGGTGAGTGCTAGGAAAAGCAGTAAGAAATACAGGAGTACAAACAAAACAGACCTGTATGAATACTTACAAGCGACTGGGAAAAGATACCGTTAGAAATGAGCAAAAATTTGATGAAACCCATGACACGAAGTATTATGGCTCTAATTATAGCAAAAGGGCACAAATGAGTATTAAAATAATTAAATTAAATATATATATATATATGTATATATATATATATATATATATATATATATATATATATGCACCCGTGTGTATGACATCGTGGTTATTTGAAGCTTGGCCACCAATCGCTCCCTGCTTCTCCGATCAATGCTCTAACTACTGGATTTAATGTTTATATTTGTTTATTTCTCTTTAATTATGAGAACTTTCTCTAATCTTACGTAATATTCGTCGTTTGATCTGTGTAAAGGCTTAAAGTACCTGGATCCTTACTTTATTTTGGGCTAATCATGTATTTTTGTTACTAGGTGTTCCCTAGATTTTGCTCGGTTTGAATCTGTATTGTTGAGTCTCTTTCTTTGGTCGTTTGTGGTAAATGCGATATAAGAAGACTGATATCATCATCCGCTCAGTCCAAATGATATAACACAAAGGCTACAATCCTATAATATTGAAAGCACGGCTTCTACCATATACCACTAGATTATTGTTCTGATATTTTGCTCTTGCTGAAAATTTGATTTAGAGTTTAGTGTTATTGTAGTGGCAATAAATGAATTATGCAAAAATTTAAACATTTGTTGATAATATTACTACAGATAGATATTATAAGCTAAATTCAATGCGTTAATCTATTTCTAATGGTTCTTCACGTATGGGTATAATGCGGCATCACCCAAAACGTGACTATCAAGTATAAATAGTAAAGGAAAATGTAATAGGAACACTGACAATGTTGTTAATAAAACCACGAACCATTCCTACTCAAAAGTAAGTAACATACATATGAATAATAAAACAATAATAAAAACTCTTTTAGCAAAATTTTCTTAAGTTGAATTTCAACGCAAAAAATAAATATTTGGTAAATTAGAAATAAAACCGAAGGGAAGAGTGAAATTAAAAACAAAATTTCCTAACTATTAATATTATTATAAAATAATCATAACAAGTTTATTAATTAAAATTATATCCTTTGAAAATTTAGAGGATTCGAACTTATGCTTCAAACGCACCTCGTTCTTCGAGCCAATACTATAAGTACTCGGCTACCATTCACATCAATGCTTCAAAAGAATGGTTCAAGAAACTTTATAGGTCAATAATTGTAAACAAAATACTTATTACGATTATATAGGGGAACACTTTTGATCATAATTTCGGTTGAGTCAGTTTTATTTTATGCCCTCAAGTATTTTCTGTACAGTTTACTGTCTAAATAAGCAAAATTTTATTATTTGTCGATAAGTATTAGAACTGGTCAGCTGATTGCTTTTATAATTTCATCTATTTATTGCTAATAATAAATATTGGAAGAAAAAAGTTAGAAACAACTTCTAACTTGTCTATTTAGTTAGACGTGAGAGTGCGGTGAGAGGTTTTGTGCTGCTCTATATACATGAATACTATTGTATTCTGCAAATAAACATAAAAGTCTGTATACAATGGGTTAGCAGACCTTATGAATTTCCTTTCACATCATGCCTGACTCAGCTACATCTCATCATAAGTTCCTAAACAGCTCGGACTCCTGCTGTTATATTTGTGACACTTTCACTATTCCCATTCAAAGGGTGAACAACAGCGCATTTGTTAAGCAAACCTATTTTGCATATTTTAAAGTGAAAATTGGTGATCAAGACAAGTCTTGTCCCCCTAAAAAAGTGTTCAAGACATGTGCAGAGAGTTTGCAGATGTATACAAAGGGAACACGTGATATGTTGGCATTTTTTATACCAATGATTTGACGAGAGCCAATAGATCATTGCACAGGCTGTTTGTTACTTTTATTTGGTGAATAATTCTGGACATAAAAAGAAAAACAAATGTAAAATAGAGTATCCTAGTCTACCATCAGCTATATTTCCAGTGCCTCATTTAGCTGAATTCCCAGTGCCAATTTTCGTTTAACTACATCTCTTGAAGATTTGGATCATGCTGAACAACTCATTAACATCAATGGAGAAGATTTTTTAATTAAAGATGAATACCCCTACAAGGGATTCGATGACCATGGGTTGAATGAATTGGCACGAGATTTGAGACTATCGCAAAAGGCTTCGTAACCTTTAGCATCAAGACCGAATGAGAAAAACTTGCTTGAAAAAGGAGTGAAGGTATCATGCTTCCGATCCAGAGAAAGTGCATTTCTGCAGTACTTTCGAAGTGGTATTAGCTTTGTGTTTCGCCATAACATACAGAGTTTACTCCAGGAATTGAAAATTTTAAACTACAACTTAGCTGAATTGCGACTATTTATCGATAGCTCAGAGCGAAGATTAAAGTGTGTCCTTCACAATGGCAATTTATATGGTACAGTACCAGTCGGACATTCAGTTAGTATTCTTGAGAGAAATAGAGTCATCGAGCTGTCGCGCTTCCTTCTTAGTCAGCAACGAAGGTATACAAAGTATCGCTGTTTGTTGTGCATGTGTGAGAGCGGAGCTCCAGAGAAACATTGGGTCGAGAGGAATTGGTCTACAAGATCTGACCGCAAACCTGATCATCTCAACATTCTATATGAGCCACTTGTTGACAGAACGAAAATTATATTCTCACCTATGCACATCCAATTGAGTCTCATGAAGCAATGACATAATTAAACCTTTAAGGCACATAAGAAAACAAGCAGCATTTTTTTTAGAAAAATGTTATAGACTGGATGTATATGAGTGGTCGTTTATGTTTTTGTCAAAAAAATATTAAATAATTTCTTACATATGGAAATAGAGCATGGCACATATGTGTGCCATTGAGCCTCAGGGGTAATTACGAATTTATGGTTTACAAGAATCTTTACTTTTACTGTTTATAAGAGCATTTTCTATTAATATTATAAGGATTGAAAACAATATTATTATGTAATAGGATTTATTAAACATTTAAAAACATATCCAAAATATTTATGTATATTATTTTCTCAAATATGTGATATTTATTCGGGAATTTCAATTATTTATCTAAAAATAGATATATAATGCAAGAAAAATCTTCATTGAATTGAAATATTTTAAACTAAAAATAATATTTATACAACATTAAGTACGTAGGTATCACTTTAGAGTTATTAATGATATTTTTCAAAGCAATTTCTACCACTTACATAACAAAGGTAAGATACTACATTCAACACACATATTATTGGTTGTGCTATAAATTTTATTTTTAGTGCACACTTTGCAACGTTGTCTGGAATCAGATTTTTGCATTGAATGTGTTGGTGTTGGGGATTGTAGATAGTATCTAGATTTCTTTTGGTTGAATGCAATAAAGAGAGGTGGTGGGGCTCTTTTTCTGTTGGAGAAGTTTCCAATTAACCTACGAGCTACAACTCTTCTGAATATCTTTGCATAAATCTTTTCAATACTTTACGTCCCTTCGAATTTGCAGAACACGATGAAGGCATTGTTTATTGCAATATCAACAAGATCAAAAACTACTCTTAGGCAATATTTGACTTTTGACCTATGGTCAAATTTGATAAGTTACTTTCTTTTGGTCCATTATATCGACCCCACCCGTATGAGTATTGTAATGCATAACAACAGCAGGGCATTCAATCTCCTCTTTATCACTAGTTTCCTTCTTCCTACGGTACACTTTCGAAACAGGAAATGCTGATATAAAATTTGACAACATATGCACTGCTTCATACTCCATCCACTTTACATAAAAAAATGCCATTTGATTCCAAACAAGAGATACTTGTAATCTTGGAATATTTTCTCTGTTTATTCGTGCAGGTCCTGTACTATTTATATTTTTCTTGGATAATATGAACTAGAGCGCCAGTGAATTGAAAAAGTTATCTATAAAAATGTTATAACCAATATTTTAATTTTTTCTGTAAGTTTTAGAACAACTCCTTCGCCCAACCCGTAGTCTATTTTTTCATTTTTTTTTTACCTAGAGGTCAAATTTGAATAAATATCCTGATTTAGAATCACACCTGCCCGACACTTTGAAACCCCATTTGATTGGTTTACCTTTTACATAGTGCCTTAGTATATTATGACCCTTGAATTTAATCATGTGCTCGTCAATTGATTGGCATTTAGTTGGATTCATGGCAGACAGAAATGCTTGGTTGAAATGATCTAATACAGTTGTGACTTGTAAGCTCTATCGTGTAATAGATCATCTCGCGCTTTCATTTGCACATTGTTGTTAAAATGTAATTAAGATCTAATTTCTTCGAACCTCTTCAAAGGCATTACATTATATATAAATGGAGCGCCAAGATCTGTTTCACTTGACCAATGATCTCTTATCGATGGCAAAACATGGTATCCCATTACTATGTTCATTCCAAAAAACGCTCTCAATTCTTCCAAGTTAGTTGTAAATATGTGTCCTTTTTGCTGACTATACATTGTAGTTTGAGGAATTAGAATTTGATTTAGAAAATTATCAAACGTAGCTACTTTGTTAAATATTTCATAAGGATTTAGATCATCGCTCAAATTGATAAGCACTTTACTATAATCATAGGCTTCCAGAATGTCAGAGTTCTCTACAGATGTTATTGTTGTAAAGTAGAGTCAAGTAGGCTACTACTGGATTCAGAGCTTTGTTGTGAATTCAGGACAGGAATGTTAGGTTCTATTATTACATTTATGCCTTCAGTCAGCTCTTCATTTTGAGCATCTTCTAAATCTTGTTCTATAAAATCCATATCTTCCTCATCAAATAAGGCTACATCTTCAGTATCACTGTCGTCACATGATGATAATTGTTGGCCTTCATTTCCTCGAAGAACGATGTGTCTTCTTCGCCGTGACATCCTGTATCTGTAAAAGAGGCCTATTGAGAATTGTGTCATAAAATAATGTAAATTTTTAATATCTTTAGAATAATTATATTTGTATATTATTTGAAAATAATAAAGTAGCGATGTATTTTAGTAATAAGTATTGGCAAACAAATATAATAATATTAATAATAATAATAATGTTAAATAATATTAATAAGAATAAAAATAATAATAAGAATAACATTTATAATCATAATCAAAATAGTAATAATAATGATGATATTAGTACGAGTAACTAAAAATTATGATATAGAAAATTACCCCTTAGGGACAATGGCACGTATTTGTGCCGTATACATATTACTCAAAGTTTTGGACTAAATATTTACTTTATTTCTTTAAAAATCCTTTTTCATCAAAGTATAGGTGCTTTACTATTATATATCAAAACTGTAGGCCCAGAAACACTTTCTAACACTTACCGAAAGATATAAAGACACAAACACTCTCAACTAGGTTTAAGACCCAACTGATCGTTCTTCAAAATATGGTCAAAAAACAATTAAGTTGCCAATTAGTCATTAAAGATGTATAATATAAACCTGAAATTATATGTATACAATAGAACGAATTAAAAATAATATATAAGAATATTTTATACAGCGAGTTAAATTTATGGCACACAGGCGTGCCATAGAGCCTTAAAGGGTTAAGGTATCGCCAACGGAAACAACTGTTTTAAGTACCTCCTTTTGAAATTTCTGGCCTGTCAATTGAAAAAATAAAGGGCGCTGATTTGGCAGCTCAAAGATAAACATTCCATGGGGACCATGTCAGAACTCGAAAAGAATGCTTGCTTATCACGAGCAAGGGATTACACCGAAATTATCCAGAAATTATTGCAGAGTTACAAAACACTCGGTTGCAACATTAGCATAAGTGGCATTTTCTGCATAGCCATCTCACTAACTTCCCGTAAACCTTGGTGAAATCAACGATGAGCAAGGTGAACAATTCTACTAAAATCGGAAATGTTAGAGGAAGGGTACCAGATTAAATGGAATGAAAATAGGTTGGCTAACTACATTTGGAGTATAAAGAAAAATTTACAGTCAAGAATCATCACTAACTCTATAATTTAAGAAGGGGATTTTTTGAGTATTTGAATAAAAATTTCGTCTTAGTTTGGTTATGACTTATTTTTTTTATTAGAGTTCAAAAATAAATATAAGTATCGAAATTTTTTGAATTTTTTAAAACCCAAAGAATTACAAATGATGAAGTTTAGAAAATTTATTTTTATATATCTTCTTCTATAACTATATTTCAGCAACGTGATATTTTGAAAAGGGGGGAAATTTAGTTTTGAGTTCCTTTTTAAAATTATTATAATTGGCGAAGTTTATAAAATTTCTAAAAAATTTAACTATAATTTAACCATGGCTGCTTTTTTTATATTTTAAATTTTAATCTTAGGAGCGAAGCCATTGCCTGGCTGTTTTATTATTTTACAGTATATATATGTAAATTGTTAAACCATTCTATAAATTAAGCACAAATTTGTAGAATGCGGTATTTTTTATGTTTTTTGATGCAAAGCGAGGGCATCCTACAGCTTAAAAAGTTGATGTGATACAGAAAAACTGGGGTCATCTTGGGATTCAGAGGCTAGAATTTAATAAAACATGTGTCAGATCTAGCTCAACTAAAATTTTGTTCCCCTGTTATTTTTTAATTCATGAATATCATTATTGTGTTTGATTGCACAAGGTCAGAATTATGGGATTAACTTCAGTTTCTTCAAAATCCTAGAATGATAAACTGTTGAACTCTCCAAAGTCCAACAGTAATCATGAGTGCATCCCAGAGTTCCTGATACCTGGTATCCTTCTCTTTCATGTCCTAGTGGAATCTCTTGCCATGAATGTCTGCAAGCACTGTCGGAGAGGATTTTTTCTTCAATCTGGATGCCAACAGTGTGGCAGATTTTAACAAGCTGAGATTGCAAACTAGTTCATTTAGCTCCTTTTGGGACAAAGAATGTGGAGTATCATCGTAAAGAAAACACGTCTTCTTCAGTTTCTTCAACACTGGACGAATCTTCGTAATTAATATGGGGAAGTTATCGAAAGATAGGTAATGGAATTTCATTACACTGATTGAAATAAGAAAGATTACATGTATAAAACGTAAAAATAAGATCACGTGGCGATAAATAAAAACAAGGCTTAGACAGTAAAGTTGTTATTGGCCAGTCTTATTCCTTCTTCCTTTCCCTATGGTTACCCTGCATTTGATTTACTTCTAAGGATACTCCTTTTGGGGAAAAAGCGGATGGTAATCGAGTGGTCATATATATGTAGTATTGGCTATAGGAACGAGGAGCGCTTGGAGCACAAGTTCAAATCGCCACCATTTTCGAAAGATATCATTTTATTATTCTGAAAAGAGACTAGTAGAGACTAGTATAGTAGAGAAAGGGGTGAAGTTAAAAGGAATGAAAATGTATGGAAGTTAGGCAGCACAAGTAATTTGGAAAACCAACAAATTCAAATTAATCCGAGACCTCATTTATTGTGAGGGAGTTTAAAATAATGCAATTTAGCAATGCAAATCAAGAAAGGATTGAAATATGATAAATTTCTAAAATATCATCCAGAAATAAATATTTGGCCGTTTCTAAAATATGACACACAAAGGGATCATAGGGTGTTTCTAAAATATCACCCCTAAAAGAATCTATGCGTGTTTTTAAAATATGACCCACAAAAGAAATCATGGGGTGTTTCTAAAATATCACCCAGAAAATAATCTATGGGTGTTTTTAAAATATGACCCACAAAAGAAATCATGGGCTGTTTCTAAAATTTCGTCCAGAAAAGAATCTTGTTCTTTCTTTATAAACATGTTAAACTCTGTCGAGAGGCAAAGGAAAAAAGGAAGAAAATGCAGGGATATATCGAAAGGCAGCTTCAATCTTGGAACGAAAAAATCCTTCTTTTGTACTATACATAATTCCCTCGCGAGCCACATTTTGATGGAATATTGGAATCACGTGTCTCTGTTTACTTCGCTCTGTAGAGATATTCAGATAAAAGACGTGGAAGAGGATGCGAGAATTATTATGATTAATTGGTTATAAAAGTTCTGAAAAAACCTCAAGGAATTCAATTTATTTTTAGTGGAGATTAGATTACGCGACAAATTACGGCCGTATTCAATTAATCAGGATTTCTGGATTTTTTTTTACTTTAGGGCCAATTCCACTGGAATTTTTTCTTTGGTAGAGGATTATGGCAGCTTAATTTTTGCTAGTTAGTGCGTCCCAATCAGCCGGATGGCTTAATGCAAAGGAAGAGGAAAGAAAGAGGCTTAGTGGAAGGGTCTAAGGCGATCTCGAGTCATAGTCATAATAGGAGGGATTTTTTTTGTATGGCGTTCTTCAAGGACATGGGCCTTTTCAAAGCGCCTTTCTATCAACTAGCCCTACTCTGAAGTTTAATAGGGTTCAAGGCGTGTTCGGGAATGACTCACATAGTGCTAAGAGGGGGATAGGTCAATGTGCGTTAAGGAAAGGTTCTATCAATGGGTCATCGACGGCCGCACGTTCTCTGCCAAAATTGCCTTGGTTTAGGGAGGGTTTAATGGGTAATCAAGCAGAGTTCAAAGGGTTTTTCGAAGGGAATTGATGGTTGTTTGGGAAGGAGGTAATGGGCTTCCAAGGCAGTGGCACACTACATGTAGCGCCCACAGTGATTTGTTCCAGGGAGAGATGAATGAGTGGGGGGGGGGGGCAAGAGGGACCAGGCTATTATGAAAATCAAACGAGGTACACTCCCACCAAAACAATGCCGTAGTCCAGGTTTTCCCTTGAATCTAAAAATAAATACCAATGAGGGTTTATCACGCAATTATGGTGACGAGAGTCTGTAGACAAAGTGGTTAAGCTTGAGAAAGGGAAATTGTGCGCAAGATATATAACCGCAGAGCCTCCTGCCGGCATTAGGGAAGAGAGGGCAACCTGTGGGTGTTGGGTCCGGAAGGTCACACAATCCCTCAGATATCAGTCACAGAAAGGCTACCCAAGCCTCATAAGACATCCCCTCGTGGGTAATTATTTCAGGAAGGGAACAAAGAGTGTTATGGAGGACTCGCACTACACGGAAGGCTATTCACCGCACGTCGTTCGGGAGGTCACCCATGGCTGTTCTGGAAGGCCTCACTCTACATGGGGAGTCGATTACCTCACGTTCTCTGTTGAAGAGTCACATGGCGCAAGGAGGGTTCAATGGGTGTTTGGTGACTGTTGATTGGGTATTCCGTTACTATTGAAAGATGCCTAAGCTATGCTTTCGCTGTTGGGAGAGCTCAATTCGAGATCAGAAAGGATTTAATGGGGGTTCAGGGAGGACTCAATGGGAGTTCAAGGAGGACTTAATGGGAGTTCAAGGAGGACTTATTGTGTGTTAAGGGTGATAGGTGCTCAGGCAGGAGTTAATGGGTGTTCAGGGAGGACTTAATGGATTTCCATGGAGAACTTGATGGGTGCTAAGGGAGGACTTAATGGGTGTTCGGGAAGGACTTAATGGGTGTTTAGGGAGGACTTAATGAGTGCCCAGGGAGGATTTAATGGGTGCTCAGGGCTGACTTAATCGGTGCTCACGGATGACTTAATGAATGTTCAGGGAGGACTTAATGGGTGTTCAGGGTGGGCTCAATGAGTGTTCAGGGTGCGCTCAATGAGTATTCAGGGTGGGTTCAATGAGTGTTCAGGGTGATCTCAATGAGTGTTTAGGGTAGGTTCAATGGATAGTAAGTGTGGGCTAAATGGGTGTTTAGGGTCGGTCCAATGGGTGATCAAGATGGACTCAATGGGTCTTTAATGTCGGCCAAATGGGTGCTCAGTGTGGATTCAATAGTTGTCCAGGGTCGATTAATTCGGTGCTTAGGGTGGGCTCAAGAGTTGTTTAGGGTTGGCCTAATTGGTGGCTAAGGTGGGCTCAAGAGTTTTTTAGTTTCGGTTCAATGGGCCCTCTGGGTAGGCTCAAGGGTTTTTTAAAGTCGGTCCAATTGAGTGCTCAGGGATGGGATACAAAGGAGAAAGAAAAGTAGAGACAAAGTGAGAATGAGGATGAAAAGGAGGAAGTGGGGCGAAGGGCATAATAAAACTCCACTGGTCGCAGGCAAGCCCGCCCACCCCTCTCACCGTCGGGAAGGAGGGGGCCCGTCCGCACGTAGCCGAAAACTGACCGCGAGGGAGGAGGAGGAATTCAACACGTGATAAGGGATTGAGGGTGGAGGCGATCTGATTTTTCACTCATGTATGCTCTAAGTGCTCTTCATGAAATCTAATTTCAGACGAAACAAAAGGCTAAAATATTATCATCGGAAAAATAGGTTAGATACATAAATACGTGCCATTTTAGTTTGGTGACACTCCACTTTTTCACTAGTCACATACATACCTTTTCATCATATTCAATAGTTAATGATAGTTATTTTGTTCTCGTTTACAAAGCATAAAAAGGAAAATAGAAATGTGGGACGATTAAAAAAGAGCTATAGTATGAATTCGGAATAAGTTCGAACTTACGTAAAGTTCCACTAGGTAAAGGAAAGGGCAAACAGGTTTCTGTTATACTTGTAGCCATTCCTCATTTCGAAGGGTATTTGTGTTAGCTCGGAGTTTGGGAGTGTCGAGAGAGTTATGCCTCTCATGAATTTTGGAATCTTGAAATGAATGAGAGTACTTTTTGAGACGGCGGAGTTTTTCTATCAGAACATTTGGGAAGATTCTGCATCACAAAAAGCAGATGTGTTGGGGCGTTAAAATTAGGAGTGATTTTCTAAAATCATGATTACACGATGGATTATTTAATCTATTTAAGCTTGATCAATTAAAGTGAATGAAGTGATTCTGAACACTAAATTTCCTCTTAGTATAGAAAAAGCGATATATGTATATATATATATATATATATATATTAGACTGGCCAAAATCTGAAGAGGCGATTTTTCATACTTAAGAACTTCTTAGTTTCACCAATGCAAATTATGAGGCTTCCTATAAAAACAATTTCAACTAAGTTTTAGCTCAATTGAACGAGTTTTAGTTATGTCACAAACCTTACAAAGTTTGACGCTTTACAGTTTTTCCACACCACCTATGAGGTACTCGTAACTGTAATAGGCATTTTTTTTTTCATATGGTATCCTCTGAGGCCTATTTCACAGTCTTTTGCAATGAACTAAGCTTGTTTTGTTAATTGCTCATGCACTTCATCAATGCATATTTTGTTGTTTTGGAAATTATTCTCTGTGACGTTCGACCACCTGTAGAAGATACTGAAGCTTATCTTCATTTTTGTCAAGCTTATTATTGTAGCTCTCAATCGAGGCTACAGATCTCTCTGCATTGTCATCGATGGCGTTCATAGTATGAGTGTATTGTTTTATACTCATTTCCTTCACTCCATTTTGAAAGGTCTACTTCTAGAAAGAGGAATTGAACTGTAATTTTGGGAAAAAAGTTCGACTTGATTCAATCACGAAGTCAGCAAGAGTTTTATATGAGATATTCTCTTTTTCTTCCAGTTTATATCGTTTCTCTGGATGCTATGAGCCAGGCATCTGTAATGCTGCAGCCATCTTTATCTTCAAGTCTAGAGCGACACCTTCATGGTGAAGGCAAGGGACACAAGTTCTTCGCTTAGCTACCAAAGGTGACGACCAAGTGCTTTGCTGGCTACAGAAGCAAGTTCCGTATCTTCAGATACTTGGAAACTTTGCAGTACTCCAAGTCCTTTCGTGGAGCAGTGGATGCAGTTGAAGATGAAAACCAGTTGAGAACGTAGTACTGTACAATAAACTGTGCAAATCGTTCGAGTGATGTCTGTTCTTTCATGATCACTTTAAATTGTGACTTGAAGAGTACAATTTTAATTGAATAAATAACCTTTGCCATCCAAGTGCTCGATGCACTGCTCCAGGTTGTTTGAAGGAAAAGCTTTTGGTATTACCATCTAAATATACAACTGATAGTTGCAAAAGTTCTTTGTAGTCTGTTTGAGGCTGATGACATTTCAACTGTTCTTGAAAAAAACTAAGAACAGTTTCTTTCCAAGAAACATATGTATTGTGTGCTTCATACGATGAAGTATAGTCTTCAAGATAGTCTTCCAGAAATCACGGAAACGCTTAAATAATTAAATTTCTGGTCCGGAAGAGGCACCAAAACACTTTTGAAATACGTCAGATACAATTATTTCATGAACATGATGCCTGCAAGAAAAAGACAGAAAACCTCTATTTAGTTTTGTTTCTATTGTAACACATGCACCTTTTGCTGTTTCAGCACCTGTACTTGACGTTAGTTTCGGTTTTTCCAAAAGCTTAGAGTTACCACTATCAGACAATAACACAGGCAGTCTATCTATATTTTCCGTGCAAATTGAATCAGGCATTAACTTGCCATCATAATTGACTGAAAGAGGTGCTTCTATAGTAAATGTTTGCTTCAAACTGTCTGCTATTTCTTCAAGCAATTCTTTTCTTTTTTTTTCTTTACAGGGTACTTCTACTTATGGTTATATCATCAATCTCTCTTCCAAGGGCTAATGTTATTGCTGACACCACCATCATCGCATGACGATCCCTAATTTTTGTTCCGTCTAATGTAGCCATTTATTCAGGTGAAAAGATTTTCTCGCTTGAGCTACTCGTTAGCTGAACAACTGACAAATTTACTTTTCTACGCAATTCTCGTTCATTCGCTGCGATTCTTCTTCACTTCTTTTGCGTTTTTTCTCCTTATTCTTTACTATATTTTTATCAACACTACCTATATAGACTAGTCTACCTTTCTCTCTGAGCATGTAGAAATTAACGATCTTCTTCAATGTTCATCATTTCTAGTGCGTTAGAATGAGCTATATCAAACACATCATTTAAAGATTCTTGGAATGAAGTTTCCTTTAATATTTGAGTTTGATCTAGCCTTGATTCTGTTTTTTAGAGGGTTCTGAACTGCGTATATTTCTTCTGAATCTTTGTAACCACATGATGTTTGTCTCTAGTTGCTATTTTTGTTTTTTACCATATTTCATATATGTATTTCCGAATATACAATGTTATAGGCCTCTTTTACATTTTTTTGCATTGTATTAAGGAGAGAGGCCGTCTTAATATATATATATATATATATATATATATATATATATATATATATGAAAATTTGATAGAAGTTTTGTGGTTTGAATTGCATCAATTGTTTCTCCAATAAGCCATACTTCTGTTTTACTTCATTTTTTAATTCAACTTGACATATTCATTATATTCCAAAGATAGACACTGAAACAATGCTCACTCTTTACTGCTTCACACAACACTGAGTTGGGCATTGGTAATTGCCAACTGGTAAGGGATGTGTTGTTAAGACAATGAAACGCGACAACAGTGCGCCTACAAGACTACACGTTAGGCTTATTTGTCCTTATAACACCACAGGTTATAGGATGATAATGAAACTTAGAATGCAATTAATATAGCTGTTAACATAATATAACTATTAATTTATATTGAGGTAATACTTACTCTGTAAAATACAAAAAATTACTAATATTTAACTATTTTTCATATTTTGCACAGATTATTAATATGTGTGAAATTAACATTTGTTGTGGCACTACTAAATATTATTATATTTTGCTGCTAATGAGTACAGCGCATTTTTTCATCAAATCTCACTATATTCAGTCTAATATGTATATAAATATATATATATATATATATATATATATATATATATATATGTATATATATACAAATACTTTACCTATCGTTAGTAGAAGTTGCATGGGAGAATTTGCTGAGGGATGTTTGATTTTAAAGAGTTGAAGGGTAATAAAATGGGTATATCTATCCTAGTGATTGTGCTGTGCAAGGTTAATAATTGGCTGTGGGGAAAACGGCAAGGAAAAGAGAATCTTCAGCAATAACCTGTTGTGTGAGGGAAACATTAGGGCAAAATGCTTGAGAAGATGCGAGAACATAGAAAGATATGTGCAGCATTTTTAAGGAAGAAATGGTGGAGATATTTGAACCTGTACTTCCCTATTATCGACAGCCAATTTTTATCACTAAAATAATTCTGTTAACTAATTAATATTTCTGTTTATATTGTTCGTAATTCTGTTAATTTTGTTTCGTAATTTTTGTTTAAATAACCTAAATTACCTTCCCTAACCTAATCCTTTAGTAAAAATATTTTAGATAAAAAAAATCATTTGTATAAAAATTATAGAACAAAATATGGGTTTTTTCGGAACAGGCTCGGCAGCGAACTAGGCGTTCGAGGCTACCTCGTTCCTATGGGTTAAAGTTAGGTTTAGGTTAGGACAGCGACTTTGTAAAAATTGATATATTATGAAACTTTCATTAGCATTTTCACGTTGTCGTTAGTGCTATCATAAGCGTGAATGAAATTTTGTGTTGTATTGAGTCAATTGTTTATTTCATTCACGTATATTGCAAAGGCTTGACAACTATTTTTTTTTGTGTCAAAGACCTTAAAATGTCAATAGAATTCATAACTGAATATAAAACTTTGTGCGAAAGTTTTGCCAATGTTCCTTTCTCCGAAACATAACCTAAAATACAGTCTGTACTCACACTACCAGCCTCGAACCCCAAACATTAGCCTATCTTAACGTGGCCTCGAGCACTTAATTCGATACAGGGCTGCTCCGAAAAAGTCTCGAAAGAGTCAATGTCAAAAGACATGGCTACCTATACAAAAGAGGTACTGTTTATACTGTTTAGGGAAAGCCTTAACAGTTTGAGAAAAGGTTCACTTGCATCTACTGATATAGAAAATATACCTGGTTGCGTTACGGAAAATAACACAACCAGGAATTTTATAAAGCTGAAAAACTATCTTTTAATAAAATTGCAAGGCCTTATATCCTACCAATGCAGCATTTAGTATAAATTCTTAACCTATTAAAAACACAACGACCTAAATTAACTACCTCAACACGTCCGTTGTTCCATGTCACTTATTATCTCTAAGTGAAGTAGTTGGCCACCAGATTACTCCCGGAGGGCAGAAGTTCTAGCTTACAACGGTAGTTACTAGTTCTCTTCTGGATAAAGGTAAACAACTTCTAGGGATTAATACTCTCGAAGCGTCAAAAATTTTCGAACACTTCTATTAATCGACCGCGGACCCTTCTCGTCTCTAACGACAAATGACCCGCACAACTGCGATCACCATTCATACAGATGTAGATGGGAGTCACATCAGCGATTCGCCAGACCGCCATTACTTCTCCGGTATCCAGAGAAGCATTGAAGATCTCGGAGTGAAGGCCTACCTTATCCTTGAATTTACGCAGATGCTCAGAAAGCGCTCGCATGAATTATGGCATAAATAATGCTGTGGGAAAGATTCGGAAGAGGTAATTGCCTACACTTCATCGTGCAGATGAGAAAGTCAAGATTTTATATCCTTTTAGGCTTCCTCTAGCTGCTGCTAAATAGGCAAAAACAACGCTGAAGATAAAGTGAGCGGCCTAAAAAAAATCAGAGCTAATGACGACACAGGAGCCGCTGAGCCAGTGGTACAAGCGCATGGTGCCCTGTGTATGAGTTAAAGGAAGTAGTATTTTTCCTTTAAGGACGACGAGGGTCTCAAAAGGGGATGAAGGGAAGGCACAGGTGAGTAAGTAGAGACTAGTGTGGTGGATTGGATCCACCTTTCGCAGGAAAACTATCGAAGCGGAGGAATTAAACAAGCTTAGAAGTCTAGCTTAGAGTGTACCAAGGAGCGATAGAAGATTAAAAAGGGCAGTCCTATTACCACAAACGTGTTTAATGCCATAGAGCAAATAATTTGCATGCCGGATGTCCATGAGATCCTAATGGTGCATATGTGCTCCTCCTAGGTGAGGCGTTGCCCAAGGAATTGTTACGCATCAAGTGCTTGCAAGAAAGAATCCTTTAGGAACACGTCAGGATTACAGTAGGGATTATATCGTCGGCATAAGTGCACCACCTTGGTATTAGCCATGAAAAACCGAAACCTTTGAGGGTTAGCATAACGAGACACGCGGTTTGAAGCTCGATTGATATTTAAGGCTCTGAGAGTGACACCTAGGATTCGTCTTGCTCTGCGAACTCGGAGAGAGCTCTTTCCCATAAGTGATTAAAAACGAAGATCTCGTAGGAACTCAGATAGAAAGATGATGCTAGGAGAAGTACAGTCCTAATAATTACCACGGGTAATTTCTTCCTGAAAAATTTCCCCTTAGGTAATTACCACACGCAATTAATCCTATAAAAGGTAAAAATAAAAATAGGTTACTAAGAATACTTTATCGAAATTATAATAAATAAACGGAAATTGAAAAAGTAATGCATATTTATATTAAATAAATCAAGTTATTGGTTATATAACCCTCAGGAAATCAGTGAGATTGCGATGTTTGTAGTTTTTAACTTAACCAAAGATTTACAGGCTTATAATAACATGGCAATTGCCCGAATGGGTAGGAGGCATGAAGAACCTCCATGTCGGGAATAAAGGTTAATACCGCCATGTGGCCGAGAATCGATGAGGCTGGCCACGAGGTCGGGCTAGGCAGAGCAAAGTCGTGGGAATGGTAAGAGAATCGAGCCACTTCCGCTGATAAGGCTGGTCCAAGCGCGCGGCCGCAAGAAAACGCATCCTGCCTCTCCGGCCGTTATCAAGAAACCACGCTGGAGTTCATCCCTATTCCCCGCCCAGGTGGAGTATTTGGTTAAGAAAATCTCCGTCCTTGACCTGAGGCATTTTCGGTTCCGGCCAGCCCATATATAATGCTAGACTCAGCCGGGAAAAGGCAGTATAG
Source organism: Ceratothoa steindachneri (assembly GCA_963969495.1). Taxonomy (NCBI): domain Eukaryota; kingdom Metazoa; phylum Arthropoda; class Malacostraca; order Isopoda; family Cymothoidae; genus Ceratothoa; species Ceratothoa steindachneri. The sequence goes on from OZ018317.1 coordinate 72,989,998, forward strand.
CCCCGCCTTTCTGCACGAGACACGAAGTTTTCTCGATTCAGCTCCGTTCTCCCTTCTCGAGCTCAAAGGCAAGAATTCTCACGAAGGAATTTAGCCCCAGTCAATTGGTTATCCTTGGATTCGGTTTTATCCTCGCCTGTCTCGAGTACTCCCCCGAATTCACTCCTCGAGGTTAAACTCCATGGATTACGATTCACTCGTTCAATCACCCATCCTCCGTGTCGTCTCATAAAGTCTCAACCCCCAAGCTAGGCTCCAGCGACTAAATTGTGGTTTCTTGACCAGTCGACTCGTAAAGTGTAGGTTCGTATATTAGTTCAACAGCAGCCGCTTGTGAGCTCACGTTTGAGCCTATCTAATCGCTCCCGATAATTCTTTAATCTGATCCCTGCAAAAATTAAGTATCCGTTTGCAATAATTCCATTTGTATATATCCTATATCTATTGTAATTATTAAAGATTATTTGTGGTACTCTTCGTTTCATAGCTACAGAGTCCCGCTGCCTTCTTTATTATGCTAACGGCCAATTACACTCGATTCTGTAGATAAATCTTCTCACGTACTCGATTGGGAACTCCGTTCCCTTACTCCCCATCGTCTGCCGCTGCTGAGAGACGAACGGAGGTCACTTAATTGACCTTGACCGCAACTCCATCTGAATATATATATATATATATATATATATATATATATATATATATATAGTACAAGAGAAAAAAGAATTGGACATGAATGATGAATGAGCAAATGAGAGAAGAAACCGGAGTTTTTTAAAGCCGAGAGAGAGGGACATTAGAAGAATCCAGAATCAAAGGGAGCAGAGGGCGGCACAGTGAAGGCGATCCTTTACCAAGAAGACAGAAATAACGCAAGGGAAAAAAGTTTTGAAAATTCCTGGCCGGGACTCGAACCCGGGTCTGCTGATTGCCGGTAAAGGATCGCCTCCACTGTGCCGCCCTCTGCTCCCTTTGATTCTGGATTCTTCTAATGTCCCTCTCTCTGGCCTTTAAAAAACTCCGGTTTCTTCTCTCATTTGCTCATTCATCATTCATGTCCAATTCTTCTTTCTCTTTCTGTCTTCAAATTTATTTGAAAGACAGAAAATAAAAATGGCATAGCCCTGTGGTGGTTGTATAATCACCCGCAGATCCTGTAGTTTCTCTTTCTTTGTTTATATATATATATATATATATACTAGTCATTCTACGACACTCCAAAACAGCGCACGTAGGAAGATTCTTCTCAAAGAATGCCATTTTTTGAAATGTGAATAAAAGTTTTAAGAACCAAATTTTATTTTACCTTTTCGTGGTAATTTTGTGGTGGCAATTATCCTAGGGTTACTGTCTATGTTTTTTATTACCCTACAGTGAGTGCCCAGGTGGTAATCATCATAAGGTTAGTGTTTAGTGGCAATTGTCCGGGTAGCAGTTGTCCGGACACATGAAAGATTAGGCATTTGTCTCCTGTTGTCCATAGAATCGAGGGTATCAATGATATCACACAGGCACGCATATCATAAGCCTTCTCCCCTTTGGAAAAGACCGTGCAGAAATGTGCTTATCGATGGAAGGCCTCGAAGATAGTACTCTCTTACGGTAGTAGACCATATGAGGTGGAGCATTACTTAAGAAAGCCATATTCTATAGAGGACAAGTGACGTGCACTGTCCAGGAAATAAGCTAACCTTACATGTACCAATTTCTCTCTTAACTTACACACGGAGGTTGTTAGAGAATTTGATGGAAAAACAACCGGGATGGAGTGATTGGGATGTTTAACGTTTTTAACTTAACTAATGATTTGCCAAACGCAAAGCACTCTAGCCATTATTCAACATTATAGGAAGATGCGTTGCCACCGGATCCTCTCGTACAGCCAGAAGTAATGCCATGTGTCGCTCACCCAAGTAAAGGACAAGGGCTATATCCGCGCATGCAGCGCGATCGAAACGCAGCTCGCTTAGCGAAAATAGCTAAGTGAGTTGCGCTCCGATCCCGCTGCTTGCTGGTAGTTGATTCCTTAGTGGTTCCGTGTAGGAGCATTGAATTCGAGGGAGTAAAGATTCGAGAGTGTTCTCGTTAATGTACCCGACTTAATCCTAATCTTAGGCCAACCGTTGATAGTAGGAACGGCTCCCTGCCAAGAGGGACATGTACATAGAGTGATCCTCAGAACCACTAGGTTACTCATGGAGCCACCCAGAAAGAGTTTGTTGACGCATTCCTTTCATTCCTCTCTGGCACCTGGTGAGAGTAAAGAATCTACCACTATCTAGATCCTCACCATTCTGAAACGTGAGCTGCAAACGAATCATCTTTGGCCATAAATAAGATCAAAGGAGGTTAATGGGTTTAAGTCGTCGATGCTATATAAAATGCTATTTATTGAGATAATTCTCACATTGGGCACAAAGGGTCGTCATTTCATCTCATTCTACGATACGATTACCCAAGATCATTTGGAGGGTATTCTTGGTTAAGGCTACCTATGTATCTTTTAACAAAACCAGTGTATCAAGGCGCCTTAGCCGACGTAAATTGCCAACAAATTCCGAATAATTCACTTTTGGGATGGACAGTATTTAAGTATATATCAGCTACTCTGAAAGTTTAAGCATTATCGTTATATATCTTTTTTGGCACTAAATACATCGCTGGAAAACGATGGAAGGCTCGAATAAGCGTCTAGGGCCACCTTTAGCTATCAACTTTAAATGAATAGCATTGGTAGCTGCACAACTAAATAATGGTGTCCCATAACTTTTAAAGCACAAACAATAAGTGTGGCATTATTGTTATTCTTTTAATTACCTCTCTATTCCGTGGAATCCAATACTTACCAATCAAGATCATCAATAGTTGACCAAATCTAAGGTGCCCGTAAGAACGATGGAAATACAATATTATATTTCAACAAAGTAATGGTCCCCTGGTAAGAATACAAAGAATTTAGTAAGAATAGGGTTACTAGTAAAGCTAAGTCGTCGGTTTCACCGTGGCCACCGAGATTTTCTTCCTCACGAGCTTTCCTCCATTTTGAGCTTCGGAGCAGCTTTGAAGGCCTTTCTCACAGCCAATAAATGCAACTGGAGAATTCAGGTAGTAAGAAAACTAGGCTTAGAAGCGAGATTCTCCCTCTCTTTCCTTATTTCTTCCTCCGTACTTCTTAGAATTGTATGGATTGTAGTGGCTCCATATTCCTGAGATGTGCTGTTGTGGTTATAGGTCCCTGTAAAGGAAGATCCTGGAACATCCTTTTCTTTTAGAATAAAGAAGAACCCAAGCAAAAAAAAGGCAGTTCAACTGAAACCTTTATTCTAGAGACAAGTTCCAGTGGTGATTAGCTAAAATCTTTAGTCCAAAAACAATGATAAAAAGGCCAAATAAAGTTTTCCGTTGACGTGATTCTTCTTTACTCATACAATAAGGTCAAACTGAGTGGAAGACCGATTTCGATGAACCTATGACCAATATCGTGAGCTTGAATATCTTGTTTCTGTCGAGAAGATGGGTATGAGAGCGGCATCGAGAATATGTATAGAATGAACTCGCAAATCCATATTTAAAACACTCCGGACCAACGCACCAAACGAATTTTATATTTTATTTAATTTCATTACCTTGGTACGAGGGGCGGTCAATAAGTTTTGCGAATCGGTAGGGCGAAACAGGGAAAGGGGGATAGCTGTTTGTGAGGGTGTTAGGACAAGTTATGACAAGTCAGGACTAGCAGCCGCACGCTCCTGCCTCGTCTATTTAAGAAGCAGTAGCTGATCGCAGATCGTCAGTCACAAATTTTTCAACAATGGAGAAGGTTGAGCACCACGCAGTGATCAAATTTTTGACCAAGGAAGACAAGAATGCAAAAGAGATCCATAAACGCATGGTTGCAGTGTACACCGACACCGCCCCTTCCTATGCCACTATTGATCGCTGGAATAGGGAGTTCCGCCATGGTCGTGAGTCCCTTGAAGATGACCCCCGTCCAGGAAGCCCATAAGACGTGACCCATAAGAGAGTTGTTATAAAATTATGCCTGCACAGATTATAAAGGCGTCAGTCGTAAGTCAGAGGGGAAGCGCTTTTTTAGGTAAATTAGGAGAGCTGCTTTTACCAAGTCCCATTATAATTTGTCGGAAGGTGCCTTGCGCCTAGTCGTCCAAGTTCATTGAGGAATGAGGTCGTTTTTTTATTCATTCCCTCATACAGTCAAGTTAGGGGAAGAATGGTAGGCCCACCGTGTTGTACAAAGTGTCACTGAAACTGAATGTCTCTTAAAATTGTTGTAATTGTTTTAGGGTCTGAAAGCGTGGAAATTTCATAATCCCTGCGATTTTATCATCGTCAGGTGATGTAACTTTTGAAGTGATTTTAAAACAAAGAAAGACTCCTGAGTAAACTCCAAACACACAATTCACCATATATATTTGAAACTTGTGCTTCGAAGAGTTGCTCAAAATGATGATGATGTTCCTCTGAATCTTACCTGGCTACCAATAGCTCGTCTGCATGTGATGATGTGAAATTCAACCCTCGTAACGCATGGCTGAAGAAATTCTAATGGATTCGGCGATATTGCAGGCTCCTTGTGGCATATAAAATTTGGTAAACGGCGTCATTCAAGTCGAACTTTGAGAAAAAGTTTCAAACTTGCATCATTGCAAATCTGCCAAGAAAGGCAAATGATATTTATCCTTGTCTGTGATTGAATTTAGCCATCTATGACCAATATCTTAACCTGAGATTAGTGTTTTCTATGAGTTAATGGGGCTGGCAAAACGTCAGTTGAACGGGTAAACTTTCGCTTCATTTAACAAGGATTATAATACTTTTAATTAATTCTAATAATTTGGGTGAGAGCCGTCTGGTTCCGCACGATTAAATGGTGATGGAAAGATGGATATTCGAATATTCGAATCACCCGCATCCTTAACTTTATCAATATCCTTTTCCTTTTGTATAAGATACTATTTCACGATATTGAGGAACTGAAAGCGACTCGTTCGATTTTGATAGAAAAATGATTTAGCGTCTGATTTGTTGAGTAGCACCGCACTACGCGCAATTGAGTCTCTCCGTATAATAAGTTACCACTTTTAAGATTAATTTTTAAATAATAATAATAGAGAAAATCGCCCCTGGTAATAGCAGTTATTACCATAAACATTAGAAACATCCAGGTGGAAGTCCAAGAGCGACTGCCACTGTTTTTTCTACAGAAATTCTGATCGGGTCGCCAGTGGCATTTCTGGAGGGACACAGCGATTCTTTCGAGTCCTTTTTTGCAGACATCGCGGGAAAAAATATGGATCCTGTCTCAATCAAATACTTCGTGATTGGATCTAAGATGTCCAAACAGACATTCAAACATTTATAGGAAAACAGATGCCATGTTTCAGACTGACGTCCCATCCGGACGTGTCTTGGCCATTTTGAACCTCACTAATATTGGCCCATATTAGTGAGTTTCGTCTCCAAACTATGGATGCTACTAGCAAATTGAATTCTAGAGTTTCTCGGAGCCATTTCGTGGCGTTTGCGATCTTCCTCGCAAATGGGTCATGGCTAGGTCGAGTTTTCCTATCATTTCAGTGAGGGTGGTTTCTTCCGCTTTGAGAGAAGCAACTGCGCTGTGCAATTCGTGGCAAGTCACATATAACGGGTTTTCTTCACCGAAGTTAATCTGACAGTGGTTCTTCTTTCGATAGCAGTGGCTGGGTGGTATAAAGCTGGTCGAAGAAGATGTCGGGAAAAGTATCTTGAGGGCTTGATGAATTTTGGTTGAGAGTTGTGGCAAGAAAGACTTGATGAATAATCTATCCCTAAGAATAGAACACAATTTAAAAAAAAAATTAACTTAGAGATTACCATGAAAGGTATATTTGACAGGTAGGCAAAGAACTTATTGTTAAAATAAAACAACGCGCACAATGTTTTATTTAAGTATGTGTCCGTTTCTAATGATATGATTAACTAAGAAATTGCCCAGGTAACCTTGCCTTTAAGTAGTGATGCCATCTTTGAATATTTGTATAACATCTGCTCCGAATTTTAATAAATCTTGATTTATTTTCTCCGACTTTTATATTTTTAATTTTATTAAATCCTCAAATATAATGAAATCTAACTCTGCCCCTTTTCTTCCACTTTATAAGTTGTCTTTTATATTGTCTTCATTCTCTGAATCAGGCCTAATCTAATAAACTCTTAATAAAAGCTTAATGGATCTTTTGAGCTCCAACCTTTTCATCAGGATACTAGATTGATAACACAACTCTCTTACTAATAAAATTATAAAATACTATAGTTAAATACAATGGTGTAATAAAACTATTTTTTTTATATACACATATATGTATAATTATAAAAATAATACTTATATGATGATTTTCTACTTAAATGATACTGTAATACCTACATGGGACTGACAAACAAGAAATCATTTAACGAAGGCGCAATTTATAAAAGAAAAGGGATTCCAAGGGTCGAAATCAAATATAATTTTGCTTGAATATAAATTATCAAACTTTTCAAAACATACCAAATTTTTACAATTTGAAAATTCTAAAATGGCAAAGGGGTCGGATCATCCTAAACTCTGTCTCGTAGAGCTGTTCTGTCCCAACTGCTAAACGATTCTACTATGAATGATTAAGTTATTTGGCCCTCTGTACGATGCGACGCAAGATACACAACTAAATCGATAAAAGAGATTTGAGCCTTTAGCTAATGAGATTGGTTCTTTGCACTTAGACAATGATCCAATTATATTGTAATTGTTCAGAAAAATTTTCAAATCCTGGTATGTTTTTGGCATAAATTGTTGATGCAAACTTGCTTTCAAATTTACCTTTTTGCTCATATTTCAGAGCAACCAAAGCGGAGAGAAGTTGGCGAGAGTCAAGGCGTTCAAGACATCGACAAAGACACCTTCCTTGCTTACTCATACTTTTTATGGGCATGTATTTTTTCGGCGTCATATTATATAGGGTTTGGGTCCAAAATATAGGAAAGACCAATATTTTGTTAGTTTAAGTAGAAAAGTGAACTTTGTGCATGTTTTATCTAGAAGGGTAGTCAAATAATTTCAGCTGCAGCCACTTATCAACAAAAAGTGTGTAAAGATCATAACTTCATCACGCTGCGTAAGATAGGAGGGTGTGAATTGGATTAAACCTCAAAGAAAGAGAAATTGAATTAAAAATGCTTGTCACTAATGGTGCATTAGAGGGATTGATAAAAGGAAGATAGGAAAGACACCTGCCAACACGTAATGTTATATCTAAATTTAGAAAATAACAGCTTTTTACTTTTCAGTTTTGAATTTAATATTATTGTGTTAGTCATTAAGAGAATGAAAGGATTAAGAGAATGGTCGGAATGAGAAAATCGGAGAAAGCAATCGTCTACATAAGGTGGATATTTGATGCCGGATATTATAGAGGGCAGGGGAGGTCAAAGCGATTCATGATTGTGTATAAATATGTTAGCAAAGCTGGTTCCGATTTGCATTCTCATCTAAACCATTTCTCTTTGCAACCAAAATTTATTATTAAAGATATTAATATGATTTATAGGGTTAATTTTTATGGAGGGATCGAAACTAATCGCAAGTAGAACCTGATAAATCGTCAGACAAACAGAAGTGAATGATTATTTCAATAGTTTGTTTGAAAGAAATATTAGTTTATTGGTTAAGTATATCAAAACTTGACATTCAATTTGATCAAAAGCAAGCATAGCTCTAATTTTGTCGACGAGTTCTTTTGAGTTGGACAGGGTGTACTAATTTTATGTAAAGGGAGAAAAGAATGGGCCTAAGAATTTGTCAAAGAGTAAGTAACAGTATTGATGGCAGAAAAGATTCGATGGAGGGGAAGATTTGAGTTATGAATCTTAGACAGTCCATATAAGATAGGAAGGAATAAATATAGTTTATATACATACATGCAGATCAAACAATCATTACCTTATAAATAGTTTATAAATTCAAGCCCAATAATCTTTTTCCTTTTATATTAAAAAAACTCCATTCTTTCTAAGATAGGTAAAGGAACCGGAGTAGTTATCCTCCATAAAAAAATTACAGCACCAATGTAGAAATATAGGAAAAGGTCTTTCAAAGAAGATCAATTGTTCCTCTTCTAGCTGTGTGTACATCCAACCGTCGGGTCAATAGAAGTGTGCTTTTCTATACAGAATAAGAAAAACGCTGTGTTTTGGCAAATTTCTACATGGGCTAGAAGTAAAAGCTTATAAAGAAGCCTAAGGTAAAGGCTTTATAACGACGTACGGTATGTCGACGACACTTTCATTATTCAAACAGATGGAGACATATTCCATTATTTCCTTTGCCAAGAAAAACGACAAGACCCTCCACTTTCTTGATCCAATGTTGCAATATACTAATAGCCGATTTAAAACCGGCAATTCATAATATCATGACCCATACAAAAAAAGGTGTAATAAACAGTCTCGTTCATGGAATTATCACCCATTGCAACCAATGAATTAGTGTGAGCAAGGAACTGATCACCGTGTAGCAATATTTCTCGTCTATAATGTCTAATGACAGAACAAATTGACATCACTCTAAAGCAACTCCTCAATAAATTCATTCAAGGAGATTACAGAAATCTTACCAACGCCAACCGTCTTAAGATATTTTATCATGTTCTATAATTACCTCATTCAAAGAAAACGTGAAGATACTCAATGAAATTATCCAACGAACCATCACCCCTACCACCAATCATAACTAAATCTAAACATCTACTGCAAAAGGTCGACACACTATTTGGTTACTCAGGGCGATTTAAAGCCTGTCTTTAAGATGACACCAAGAAATGACCTGAAGAAAATCACGTCATATCCTTAACAAAAGACTTTCTCACCGCCAATACCAATATCCTCCCGCAGGAACAGCACCATGCCAGACTCAAAATAAAAGAAGCCGTCAAACTAATCAAAGTTAAATCTAAGAATAATATTTAACTATATACAGTAACTGTATACCCTCACTTTTGAAAAACCTAAAATCATTTATATCATAATATTTAGCCAAATATTCGTTCACTATTAACCCTCTGCAAGAAACCATCGAAATCAGTTATATAACCTTTCCGTTCCTCTGATCACTCTTCAGGTTTCGATTGTCGTCAATTTCACATCCATCTTGATTTATCTATCTCAAATTACTAATTATTTTTTAATAAAATACTTTACCTTCGAAAGGAAAGGGTGGAAATGGGACTTCATTGAGAGTTCCCTTAGCCACAGCTTTTTCAAATATCTTTGTGGGTTTCCACGAGTCTTTATGAATCCAAATATGCCCACCAAAATTTGCTAGTCTTTTATTGCGTTTATCAACGACTGTCTGATTATGTCACGTAATTAAAAATGAGAATTCGATTGACATGACTCTTAAAATCGTTGAAAAGGTGAGTACAGGGCTCCCGACGTTGTTTTTGAATACTTTCGGTGAGCAGAGGCCTTATCACGAACCTGTAGCTCTTGGCACGCCCCTCTCCTTGACGGCCTTGGACACCGTGGCCACCAATATGATCTTCGCGAGAGCTGTTATTTTAATCTACGGAGCACTTTTGAAGGCCTTTCTCACAACCAAACGTTTGACAACTTGATGGCCTGCCTGAACGAGATCGATCTTTGAGATCTCCTCAGTTCATGAGCATCTCTGCAACTCTGTGAGTGTCATCCGGCTGACGTTGATCTACTTAATGATGTAGCACTTGTGCCCCACGCGCAGGGAGCAGAGATCTCGATTGTTTTTACTTCCATCTAGACACGCCTGCACACAATGGATAAGACGTTTTAATGATACGTGCTGAAATAGTAGAACTTTAAGTTTGTTTGACAGAACTTTTTTTATCACACAGGAAAACCTCTCGAAATATCAAAAACCGAGTGTAACATAACTTTTGCCAATCCCGGTATAAGGAAAAAAAATAATGAATAACATTAAGCGATTAAATAATTAAAAGATTAAAAGGGGAGACATAAATTATTTAAGAGTAAAAATAAGGGCTTACCACAAACTAGACACAATATCACAATATATCAGAGAAGCAAGGTTAAATATGAAGGCGACAAAAAAATCAATTTAAGATTTGAAATGAAGCACGACAAAGTAGACTTACCCGATAAATCACGGCTGCAAGAGGAGACTGAATATAAAGAGAGGGAATTGGCGAGAAGTGAAGTTGGTGTGGAAAAATAATTAGGATTTGGGTGGTTGGAGAAGCATAACATTTTCAAATTTCACAATCGATATATCTGTTTTACATTTAATGGAGTGCTCTCCTTTATACACAAGACATTTCCTGTTTGCACACTGATACCAAGATGAGAACAAGCTCTAGCCTTGAATGAGCGAACGTTACTTCCCATAAAAAGTGGGCCGCAAGAGTTTATAACACACTGTTATAAATGCAAATTTACATAGTACTTAATTAATGGAGGTTAGTGAAGTTTACAAGGCACGTGGAACTTCATATATTAAATACAATGTAACAATCAGAAAAGCAAAATTTGACAACGCAAAAGTGTACAACACATTCATATAAACATGTTTAGTATTTGTTTGCATAACACTTGTTCAATTACAGCTTGCAGGCGCTTTTAGTAGTTTTCAACGATCTTTCTACAGGTGCTTGGGATGATTTAGTTTCAAACATATTCCAAACGGCCTTTCTACAGGTGCTTGGGCTGATTTTGATCCCCTAAACATATTTTCTTTAAATGAGATATTTCGCGAATCTCGTTCATGGACCATGACTCCACAGATTTTCGATGGGATTCAGCTCAGGTGATTGACTTGGACATTTCAAAACAATAATTCACCTGTATGGAGCCAATTCATAGTTTGCTTTGCTGTATTCTTGTGGTAGTTGTCTTGTTGTAATGCCTATCGTGGTTTCAAGTTCAGAAAGCCAACGCTAGATAACAAATTTCTATCCAAAATTCTCCGGTGACATTTTGCTGTTTATTTTTCCTTCGGCTTTTCTCTTTTCTTTCAGCCCATGATGAGCAAAATCAATTGCATACACTAATTGATCCACTAAAGAATTTGACTGTGGGGATTGTATTTTTTGGCGCGTAAGCTTCACCCCTTTTTTCTCCAAACCCTGCTGATTGAATTTCGACCGAAATATCCTATTTTTATTTAATCTGACTAAAGGTTTGTTCCCTTAACGTTGCCGCATAATTTAAATGTTCAATTACAAACGCCAAGAGATCTTTACAGCGAATTTTCCTAAGGAGTTGAGTCTTTCTTGGATCATAACGACGCAGCGTTCTACATATTGTATTCTTGTTAATTTCAACTCCACTTGATTCTAAATCATCCTGCATCTCTTTAAGAGTGTTATGCGGTTTATCAAATACTGTTCTAGCAAGTTCTCGAGCTGCACGTTCCTTTAACATCCGAGAGAGAGCGGAACGATATAAAATATGAATTGAATTACGAGACTTCTAGCTGCCTATTGTGGTTCCAACTGAATTTAGAGCCACTTTAACTTCTAAAGAGATCTTTCTGTACAAAATGCTCCTCTTAGAAAATGGCTACAATGCGTTCACGAAGATCTTGACTGATTTGTTTGCTTCTCCCCGTAATGAAGATGTTGACGGTACGACTATTTTATAAGGAATAATAAAGTAGCCTTACACAATGACGAAATGAACCTCGCCTTTAGTTTAGAATATTCTAAATATTTGAGAACAAATGAGGATTAGTTTTAGGTGAGACATTTTCCGGATGTAACTTATTTATATGTTTTGATATGAATGTGTTGTGAGCTTTTGCGTTGCCAAACTTCACTGTTGGCCTTATAAAATTTCCCTGTTTACCATTTTTTTTTCTGATTGTTACATTGTATTTATTATATAAAGCTCCTCTTTATTCTTTGTAAAGTTCATGAACATGGGTTAACTAAAAGTACGTAAATTGCTATTTTTAACAGTGTGCTGTAAACTTTGGCGGCCCACTATAGATCCCTTAGTTATACTCAGGGCAATTACCTAAATGTAGGAACAACCCCGCTAATCATTTCGGGTGGGAGCGATCTTTACACTTGAAGAAAATGGCCAGTGTGAATTGATTAAGAAAGATAAATCCAAAATTTGAGGGGAAATAGAATTTTCGTAGTAGTTTTGAAAAATTAGAGCGAGCAAATTTATTATGAGGACCAAGTTCAGGCAGGAAATCATATTTTATATTTTGGGGAAAATCAATTTAGGGAGTTTGGGCTATTTTTTATTGCTAAAATAGAGTCGAAAGGGATTTATGAACTCTTATAAATGTGAAAAGGTTATTGACAAAAAAATGATAAGAAATTCAAATTGTCGATGCACCAAGCTCAAATTAGAAGAAAATCTGTAATCATGGTTTAGTAGAGTGGAAATTGAGATCAACTTGTAGGAAATGTCACAGCCACTAAAAAGGTTTACCCCAAGCAAAATAAACGTTTATTTTTACCTTTATTATTATTATCATTATTATATATATATATATATATATATATAGAAAATATATATCCCAAAGTGTACAGCAGCGTACGTATAACTATAGGGATAAAGCCACAGTAATAAGACTAATTATATATGCGAAAACAGGTTTCGCATATAAAATTATTCCTCTTACTTTGGTTTTATCCCTTTAAATATATATATATATATATATATATATATATATATATATATATATATTTATATAGCTATACCGTCATAAAGGATCAGAACGCATGTATTTCTAGCCCGTCTTTCATGATCTTTGCCAGTGAGAATCCAGTTTCCACAATTTGTGTACGATAACCACCCTGTATAAAATACATATTGGGTCAAATCTATGTAAATTTCAATAAATAAAACCAAAGTTATGAGCAGATCACAATTCCGTGACTAAGAAATTATTAGAATTAAAAACCTTTTTTCAATCCCATTTTTTTAGTCCGATTCACAGAAGATGTTTCCAGCTTTCGTTATGGTCAACCCCAAATTATTCAAGTGCAGCATAACCATAAATGCTGCAGATAACATATGGAGGGTTATGTGTGTGGTATTTGGCCCAGCTTTCTTAGCTGTGTGCCTTCCTCTCATGTACAACACATACATGAGAATCCGCGTCTATATTCATTATTTCCCAGACTGATTCAGCCATTCATTTTCACTCGTTTAGAAAAAAAATAAAGCAAAGTCAAATGTGGACATATCAAAATGTAAACAGCGAAAAGGAGTGAAATGAATAAATCCAAGAAAAAAAGGAAAAAAAAAAATATACGAGAAGTAGAGGAATAGTATGAATAACGATACTTATGGGACAGGAGCGCAAGGCTAAATAATCGTGTTAAATTGCCTCTGCCCTTTATGGATTGAAGGCACAACAGCTTTTGATATAGAGGTATATTTATTACATTTGTATTTTATTTCTGGAACCTTTTAATTGTTCATAAATCTAAATAAAATAGAGTCGCAATGCGTCCTTCAGTCCAATTATTGGAGTTTAGATTATAATTTTGGCATTGCTGAAGGCGATTTTCTTCTAAAATATAAACGTGCTTTATCGATTCTTTCGATAAAATGACCCCCGATTAATCAATTTACGATTTGAGACAATCTCTACAAAGCTAACCTAACCTAACCCAACCACCAGCCTCCTTAACAAACATATAATTTGGGACATTCATTACTAATGTAATGTAAAAAATGATCAGGTGAATCCGATTGGATTGGATTATTAACCGATGCTTTGGTCAGAGAATCTTTTGTTATTCGAATATTGAAAAAATATTATTATTAGCGCACGTTTTTAAGAGTTTTAAAGCCGGACCATAAGGAAAAATTATATATTTTTTAAATGAAAGTTTCTTGGGGAATACAGAATAAAATAAAAGTTGTATATAAGCTCTAAAAATCATATAATAAATGATTAATTTTATTTTGAAAAAAGAGATTAAAATAGGTTCGCCTTCATCAAGTTTGTTTGTACACATGACAATTTCAGATCATAGGATTGATATGAATAATGCCAAAGTCTATTGAAAGACGCATCGGTGAGTCCATTTCCTTTTGGATTATTAACAATTATAATATTTCAAAAGGCAATTTAAATTTAATAAATATATATACAAAACTGGTCCACATTCAATAATTCAACCGAAGATTCACACAACTCTAACAGAGTTATTTTGGAGAAAGTAGCTTTTCGATATTATTGACTCCTATGAATTACCAGAAAGGCAACACAAAATTAATAAATAGAGTATAACTATTGTCTTTTAGAAGACAGAAGGTTTGGTATACTAAAAGTAACTAGGGTCTGTCATAGGCAAAAAAGCTCCCGATATATTTTCGAATATTAAAACTAAATCCAATCTCCTAAAAAAACACCCAAAGAATGTATTCAATTTTAATATTAAAAATTAAATAATGCATCCATAATATCTTATTAATTCATGGATAAAGATAAAATAGACATACTCAAAATAAAGTATAACAAACATTCTTTCTCAGATCATATCCTAATTATCATATAATGGTTTAACTTTTATTTAGACTCATTTATGCCATTGCCGCCAACCACCATAAAGACTAAACTATTCCATATTTTACTCTTTGACAAAAAAAGTTTATTACTCTTTAAAATCAGATTGTATAATATTTCTTAGCTAATCCCAAATCCATCTACAAAGAATAACAAAAAGTCTACCCTCCTTTAGCTTATTAATCAATTTTCCACGAAGCGCTCGATCACTGGCGTTACTAAACTCGACATAAACCACATCAACACGATGCTCTTTATCAAAGTTATCAGTCCCCTCTATAAGGAAATATAATAAATTTAATAAACAAAATTTAACTGGACTAAACGCATTTGATTTTTCTATCAAAATCCTGTTCTCTTACAAATCAAATTACCTAGCCTTGATCATCAACTTTTCCCAAATCTTACAATCAATAGAAATAAGACCAGAAGGCCGATTATATTTATTAATCAGATCACAACCGCTATGATTCTTAAAAATTGGAGCCACATTAGCCAATTTCCGATTCTCTGGTATTCCGCTGCATTCAAAAGGATCCTTTATTTAATATTTTATTTTAATGCAACTCAAGCTGTGTTTCCTTGAGACTTTCAGCCAAAGCCTCTTTCTTTTGTCCCTGGACTCTCGATTACCACCAAACTTATCAAAATGAACTCAGACCATGAAGGATCTACCATCAGGCCATTGGGCATGATGACCGAGAACAATCTAAAACTAGTTGACAAACTGGGTTCGGCTTCCAAACCACCCACCGTACCATGTATTGCTACTGTTAGAATTTTCAGCAGGGCATTTTAGGTCTTAGTGCTATAATGCATGTCTAAATGAGAGGTCAAATGCACAATACTTTCCTTGGACTCAAATTAAGGCCACAACGGACAGGTTGGGTAACATTTTATATGGGGTCACTGAATGAAAATGTTCTAACAAAACTCGGGGGTCAAATAGCTTAAGGAAACTGATCGGTCTTTTTTTTTGGGCGCATTATGTGATTCTTTAAACAAATAAAAGTAAGACATATTGCACCAGAGAATATTTAGATAAGATTTCTTTCGGTAAAATGAGAGGTCTACGGTGAATTTAGTTTCAACTATAACGGAAGCAAAACTGCTGTTAAAAGATAAAATAAACGACTTCAAAAGACCTACCTGCACTAACATAACAAGAAAATGGACACTGTAATAGAGTAGATACCGTCATACCACTAAATCTCATGAAACAAGTTATCAGAACAAAAGCTTTTATCTGTTAAAGAACGAAGAAATTCTTCAATGAAAATATGGAAAAAAAGTCAAACCCTGCCGAAACCACAATTCTTAGAATCATTTTTCAACAACAAAATAATTCATTAAGTGATTTTGTAATTTGTATTAAAGCCCAGAATTTAACAAGACTTATCGAAAGTTTGAATATCATCATGAAATTTAAAACTAAATATTCTATTTTCGTATTTAAAGGGGTTAAGAATTACTCGATATGGCGGAAGAGCGTTGAAGACATCAACAATTGCTGACACCAAGTCAAGTTCTGATACTCTCTAGATGAGCCAAAACTGATTTTGATATCGAGAAAAACAACACCGTGGCGATAACTCCAATGAATCCAGAGAGCCGAAAATTTTCCCATTAATCTTCTAGTATGACAGCAACCAGCTTTATACTACAAAATTCCAGCCAAACCCATCTGCTTGACGAAAACCGTCCATGTTTCTTTTAGATATGCAACATCACTAACCTCAATCAATCGTCAAAATTAAAAACTACACACTAACGGAAGAACATCCAGTCTCGAGGCAGTCTTACTTAACATCGTGATCATCTTTTTCTCGTACAAATAAGCTCCCATACCATTTCAAAGACAGAAAAATAAGAACACATGAACAAACAAAAATAATAGATTTATTACCTGAGTAGTGTAGGCACAAATATAACGGAGATATCTATCTCTCCTGAGACCCGTGCGCATAAACCCTCCTATCTTAGCGAAGAGGGTTTTGATGGACATTGAATCTAAAACAAGAAAACCCTTATTGAAAATACTAAAGAAGTATCCAAAAGTACAGCGCCCAAAAGATGTAGGTAAAATGCTTCTTTCCTCAAAACAAAGACCGCCCAAATTTCAGCTGGAAGAGCTTTGATTAACCCGGGCTTGGTAATTAAACAACTCTTAACAACACAACACCTCACTATAATGTAAATTAGCGACATTCAGGCCGATTGCGATTTACTGTAGGAACTTATAATCAATAAAAGCAAAGTTATCTCAATGAGATGATGTAAGCAAACCCTGTTCTTCCCAACGATAGCAACCGCGAAAGGATGACCAACGCCCGGCTTGTGTGGCGAATGGAAACTAATATCGTCCTCTCTACAAATGGCACATAAAATAACCTTCCACCATAACTTGTCAGACAATCTTCAAACAATTCATGTACAAATCATTCCAGTAAGGCGATGTTTTTTTAAACTTGAAAAGGCGTAATAAACAGTTTGGTGTCTCATATATTAAAACAGTTTTACATTCAGTGTTTCAAATGCTCAGCAGGGTGGATTACCCAATAAAGAACTCCCTAAATCACAAGTATTACTTAATTTCTGTAGAACTTACTCCCAGACTTAAGCAAAATCACGATAATCACCAAAAGAAGTGTGGTTTGTACATCCCTTTTGACTAATGTCATTAACTACTTCCCATTACAAAATACGCTGGCCGTATAATACTCGCTTTATGTAGACTACTTTCTCATTTGACAATCTAGACCTCATCGGTATGACTCGTAAACCTTTGGGTCCGAACGAAATCTATGTCATCATCAAGTGTTCATTGTGGAACAAATTAGGACATAGCCTTCATTATCCCCAAGCAACCGACCTGCAACAAAATATTGGGCAAGAAAGCTTGGCAGCAGAAGGTGCTAAGAATATCCGGGTTAAGAAAACAGACTGCCGACGGTCGTAGACTTTGCATACTTACAATATTTGGACAACAAACTACTACTATGCTCTACAAAATAGAAGACTAAATGGAACATCACTGGCCTCAGCGAAGGAAACAGGATAGGACATGGAACTATACAGTTGAAACCAGACACCTACTATTCGATAAATGTAGAGACGATATACCTCTCAGTAACTTAGGATTTCTCATTAGCCGAGAAAGGTTACCATTCATCACAAAAGTCATAAGGGATACCAGATAAATCAATAGTAATAAATAAAATGCCAAATAGATATTTGCCATACGTAATCCAAGAAAATGCACCTATGTACAATATCCTACTCAGGTGAAGAAGCAGCGGACTTATTTGCGACACTCATGAATGCACCCATAGAAGAAAACAACCAGTTCAAGATGATTAGGAAGATTTTTAATGCAAAGATTAGAGAACAAAAGACATTTGTCGCTGTGTATGAAAATTATAAGTAGGCGAGAAAAGTAAAAGTGAAACAAATAAAGCATAACAAAAATGCATAACACAAGATGAACATGAAAGGAAACAAATGGCAAAAAATGAGATCGATTAAATAAACTCCATCATGATAGATTTCATTAAAAATATCAGACAACAGCTCTTTCAACACAGTGAACACATATTACTTATTAGCCAGATCAATTGGGAATATCTCTATGAGAAATCCGCAAAAATATTATAATAAAAACTATTTTACAATGTGCAATTTTGGCAATTAACTGTGGCACTATCTCATTTAACACAAAAATAAGTGGCACTATGCCTTCGTGGCCTGTAGACAGAGAAAGAATGACCTTATCGCTCTTAAAGGTAGGCATTTTGCCACCGATTAATACTCATTAAGATGGCTTTATTTCTCTGTGGGGAACAATTGATCAAAGTAAGATCCAAAACACGGGTATTTACAACATATGTCAGCCCAGATAAAACTCAGGAATCGTATTTATGTTGATCCCATTCATTATGTCCATAGTTCTTTTTGTACGTATATGAAGGGTCTTCAAAAAGTTCGTAGAAAAATGGAATAAAATTGAAAAAAAAAAGATTATATTTTTCGTCAGAATCTCAAATGAGGTCCAAACACTTTTGCAAGAGAGGATACCATCCATTTAAACGAGGAGGACTCAGAGAATGAAACCCATTTACATCAGCTCTTTTAACATCATCAACAGAAGAAAAGTCGGATGGGATAAAGTCATCCGACTCTTTTTTGCTTCCACACCTTAAAAGAAGGAGCAAAAAGGGCCCTCGTTTACCTTCTGTTGAGGATGTTAAAAGAAGTGTTTGAACGGCTTCACGTATTCGTCTAGACATTTCTCTCTCTCTCTCTCTTACACGCACACACACACATAGACTCTAACTCGCTCTCTTTTTCTCTCTTCCTCTCTCTTACACAAACTCTAACTCACTGGCGTTTACTCTCTTCCACTTTCTTGTTCACACACACCTCTCGCACTCTCTCTACACACATACTTACCCAGTTACCCTCTTTCTAACCACACTCTCTCACTCTTTCTCAATCATTATCTTTGTGTCTCTCTCTTGCGGTGACTTGGACCCTTGGTTAAAATCATCTGAGGGCGCTAAAAATCTCTCTTCCTATCTCTCTTCCTCTTTATATATATATATGGCCAAAGTTATAAATTACTCCTCATACTCGTATATTTATATATTTAATCAAACCTTTTAGAAATAATCATATTATTCATAGATATATGGATTTATGTCCACCCTCGAATTTTTGGATAATATATATATATATATATATATATATATATATATATATATATATATATATATATATATATATATATATATATATCTCAGCGTAGCGTAGTGTCCTAACGGCATACTTTTAACTGTGATCAAAGCGGTGCTCGCTGCCTCAGTGTGCCTGGTTCGAATCGCTTCCCTGCACGGATTTTATCGAAAAAAGGTAATAAAAATATTACTGCAAGGAAAAATTATTCCGTTTTCTCTTTCAATGTGGTTTAATGGATTCATATATATATATATATATATATATATATATATATATATATATATATATATAACAATTGGTTTTTAATGTTTAATCTTGGGCAAATTTCACTTAATTGTGGGGGTTGCACCCCCCACAATTTTAAATAAACTCGTAATATTCCTGATTTGAAAGCCTAATATTAGATTCGAGGTCAGAAAGGCGATTGCTAAAGGGCGTTATAACTAGTTTTTCTACCGAGTTGCTTCACCAGACATATAAGCCTCTCAAAATGGCGTCATAACCTCATAATTAGAAATTTGCCCACATTAAGTAGTGAAAGTGCTATATAGTGTATATCGTGTATATAGTGTAGATATACACTATATAGCACTTTCACTACTTAATGTGGGCATCTATTTGTGTATTTTAAAAAAAATAAATATTTATAACAAAGCGCCCACAAAATTCGAGGCTGGGCATAATCCCCAAATTAACCGATAATAATATGTATTTTGCTAATATATTCCAATATTCCCTTAATATGTTTGAGTTACTTAATATTTTAGTAAATGATGCGTAATTAACAAAATGCTTCTCTAAAACAAGAATTTTTCCACTATTTCTCTTGTTTCATCTTAAATTTATAACTTTGCCACTCCCCTCTACGGGAGGAGCTTGCGCTTCGCTACTAAGATTAAAATTTAAAATCTAAAAAAACCCAGCCATGGTTAAATTTTTATAAATTTTCTGAACTTCGCCAATTATAATAATTTTAAAATGAAACTCTAATCTAAATTTCGTCCCTTTCAAAATAGGATGTTGCTAAAATATAGAGTTATAGAAGATATATAAAAATAAATTTCTGAACTTCACCATTTGTAATTCTTTGGGTTTTAAAAAAATCACAAAATTTCGATACTTATATTTATTTCTGAACTTCACCATTTTGTTATATAATATTATAAAAGAATGATTAGAAATAACTTTGATAAAAAAAAAATCATAACCAAACTAAGATTAAATTATTATTCTAATACTCAAAAAGATACCCTTCTTAAATTATAGAGTTAGTGATGATGATGACAACTAAAGATCCTACAGAAACAGAGCCAAATCCAACTTCCCCATAGCAATGGATTATCTCAAGTAGAAATTGTTAAAAAATAAAATGTTTGATATGTTGTTTAACCATTAAAGAACCTACCATTAACCAATATCTTTGTCTCAAGGAAGTGAAGTAGCATAAAACGTCTTACAACACAAAATTGAAGGAAAGATTATCCTGAACTTGCTAGACAGTTTAATCAATATTTTAAATTAAAAAAAAATTGCGCAAAACAGTTAGAAGGAGAATTAAAGATCACGGGCTAAAGGAGATGCAAGGCGATAAAGATGGTATATATATATATATATATATATATATATATATATATATATATATATATATATATATATATATATATATATATATATATCTGAAGTCAACATAAATAAACTGTCTTCAATGGTCCAAGATCACAAAAATTGGACACATGAACTACGGTCTAAGGTTATTTGGTGTGGTTAGGTTAGGTTAGGTTAGGTTACAGGTTTTAGAGCCATCTCTCCGGCACCGCATAGCCCAGACTTAAATCCAATTTTACAATTTTGAGGAGTGCTTTAAAAAGCAATAAGAAATTCGTTGAAAAAATCGTATATGGATCTTTTATCCTATCTGAAAGTTTCATTAATATAACTATAATCTTATTTCTACAATAAAAAAATAAAATAATCACTAAAACCTTGCTTGTCGATTACTCCCAACAATAATGTCGAAAACCAAGGTATGGTGACTAAAAAGTCGCGTGGCCCTCACTTGATTTATGACCTTACGAACTTTAAAACTTTCAATAATTCCCGGACTAACCTTGAGAGAACGTTGTCTATTATACCATTCGAAAGAGAATGTAAAACAACATAAGCGTTTCAAATTTCATTATAATGGGCCGAATAATTATGATGTTATTGCCAAAACAATATGATTCCCTGGCTAACCATGGGACAACCTTGGCAATTATATCCTTCGAAGAAAATGTAAAACAACATAAGGGTTTCAAATTTCGTTAGAATCGGCGGAATAGTTACAATGTTATTAAAAAAAGTAAAAAAAAGGATGCAGAGACCGACCGAACAAATGACATAGTGAGATGTAGAGTCGCCCGCGACTAGACTCGCACGCGACTTGACTCGCACGCGACTAGACTCGCATGCGACTAAAAATCGAAATCAAAATATCTTTATTGAAATAAATGACCAATATATCAACAACTTGGTCACATACAGCCCTTAATCGCATTTTAAAGGCAAAAATACATTTTCTAATATCAGATAGCGTTATGATATCCCATGCATGAAGATTTTTTTCCTTAGTTCGGCTTTACTAAATTGATTTTTTTGTGGTGTAAAGTTTTTCTTGAAGTAAATTAATATGGAATAGTCCATAGATTTAAAGTCAGGCGATTATATGTGACCAAGAATGTGGACATATTGATCATTAATTTTAATAAAGGTTTAATGATTTTGATTTTTAGTCGTGTGCAGGTCCCCGTTTTGCTTTTTATTGTTTTTGTACTAACATCATAACTACTTGGCCGATTCAAACGAAATTTGAAACCCTTATGTTTTTAAATTCTCTTTTGAATGATATAATTTTTAAAGTCTGCCCAAGGTTATCCAGTGAATTAATCTGTTTGGGCATAACATCTTAACTATTCTGCCGATTATAACGAAATTTGAAACACTTATGTTGGTTTACATTCTCTTTCAAATGATATAATTACTTACTCTTCCCAAGGTTAGCAAGGGAATTAATCCGTCTGGGCAATAACATCATAGCTATTTAGCCGATTCTAATGAAATTTGAAAACCTTATGTCGTTTGACATTCTATTTTGAATGATAGAATTGCCAAGGTCCTCTTAATGTTATTCGGAGAATTATTTAAAAAAAAATTGAAGATTGTAAGATCTTAAATCAGAATAAGTGAGTGCACGCGACATTTTGGTTCAGCACACCTTGTTCTTATTCATTATCATTTCTCGGGAGTAATCGGTAAGCAAATTTTTGAGGGACTATTTTTATTTTGAATTGTATGATTAAAATTATAGTTGTATTGTTGAAATTTTACAAAGATAATAAATAATACATATAAGTTGTCTTACACGAAATATCACTTAAATCCAATTATATTTTACTGAGATATTCAAGTTCAAATTCAAAATGTATTGAAGCTTTGCTTGCCAACTATATAAACATATATATATATATATATATATATATATATATATATATATATATATATATATATATATATATATATATATATATATATATATATATATATATATATATATATATACATATATATATATATATATATATATATATATATATATATATATATATAATTTCTCCAGGAATGAGACTACATAGCATGCAGAGAAATTCATCTTCATTTATAATTTACGATGAATTATAATAGTAAAAAAATCTCTGAAAATTAAAATATTAAAAGTATTAACAAATATCTACACATATCTATGTATTTTCTTAGTTTTTGTATTATATTAAAATAATTTTTTTTCCTTTTTTGTAGATATTTGTCAACACTTTTAATTTTTTAAATTTTAGACATCCATAACCCTATATTTTCAGAACGAGATTCTTTGAAGGTTTGAACAAGATTTTTTATTTTAGTTCGGTTGTCACCTAAGTAGATTTATTTTTTTTTAAAGTTATTTCTAATAATTCCTTTATAATATAAAAAAAATAAAATAGTAAAGTTCAGAAATAAATATAAGTATCGAATTTTTGACTTTTTTTAAAACTAAAAGAATTACAAATGGTGAAGTTCAGAAAATTTATTAAAATTTTGGCATGGAAATTATTATAGCAAATTTAGATGGAGAAAAGAAAAAAGAATCATGATAGGCCGTAGGCCACAGACCGAAGTACTACAGAACTACAGAACTACAGAATCCAGAAGCAGCAAAGACCTTAAGGTCCGCTCGAGGCTAGTCCGCTACACTAAATCCATAACTACGATATACACTTATCTACGAGTGTATCTCTAACATGCTATATATTTATTTATTATTTTTTTATTTATTATTTTTTATTATTTTATTTTATTTTTAATTTTTATATATAATCTACTGTACACACTTATCTACATGTCATGCATATTAACTACTTCAACCTAGGGTGTGGGGGGGGGTGATAGAAAGTTTTTCTTTTCAACTTCCGCAGCCCTCGACTGCTAGTGGTGAAAATCTAATGTTAGGATAGTAAGACTATTTATAGGATAGGCGGAAAAGAAAATGGATATCTAAACTACACATGCAAGAGAAATCGCTGGCATCATTTTTAGTCATCATTTTTACTCGTTGTTCCTCCGCTCCAAACTCCTTTTGCAAAGACGTTTTTATTTACTGTGCTCAGACTACGTTATATTTATACTATTTAAGTGCGCGTCGAGACGGTTTTTAAACATATTTACCGACGTACTATCTAATACGTGGGTGGGTAGCCTATTCCAAATTTGAGTAATTTTAAACGTAAAATAGTTTTGGGCTATACTAGTGTTAAATCGCTAATTTTAATCCCTGTTGGCGAGTGTTTCCCCTATGATCCAATTCGAACAAATTCCTATAATCAACGTTTGAAAATCCTTTCAATATTTTAAATACTTCTATTAGCTGGCCACGTAATCTTCTGCCTTCGAGAGATGGCAAATCTAATGCCCTGAGTCTTTCCTCGTAGGGCCTGTTTCTCAACTCGGGAATTTATTTTGTAGCCCTACGCTGCCCTCTTTCTAATTGCGCGATATCTTTGTTTAAGTATGGAGCCCAAAATTGAACCGCATATTCGAGCAGTGGACGCACAAGTGATTTATATAACGGTAAAATTATATCTTTGGATTTGAACGTGAAATTACGCGCGATATAACCCAGCACACGATTTGCTTTTTTACATGCATCCGCGCATTGTTTCGTGACTTTGAAGTCATCCGAGAGTAAAACACCCAGGTCTTTCTCCAATTTAACCACGTCGAGGACCTGGCCTTTCATGGTATACTCTACCCTCAAATTATGGCAACCCAAATGCATCACCTTACATTTACTTAAATTAAACTGCACTTGCCACTTATCGCCCATCTGACAATCAAGTTTAGGTCCTTTTGTAATTTTTCTACATCCGATCTTACATAGGCACGGTTGCCCAGCTTCGTGTCGTCACCAAATTTAGAAATCGTACTAAATACGCCATTATCCAAATCGTTTATATATATTAGAAACAATAATGGGCCAAGAACTGAGCCTTGTGGCACTGTTCTACTGACGTTGACCCAATCAGAACATTCACCATTTATAACTACTCGCTGCGAACGATCCTTCAGCCAATTTCTAATCCAATTTAATATCTTACCCTTCACACCGATTGCTTTAACTTTCATTAATAATCTCTCGTGCGGAACGGTGTCAAACGCCTTTTTAAAGTCTAGATAGATTACATCTACAGCTTTGCTCTCGTCGTAAACGCAAATCATTTTATGGAAGAATTCCAGCAAATTTGTCAAGCACGATCTCGCCCGCCTAAACTCATGTTGGGAATCTTTAATCAGATTATTTAGCTCGAGGTGGCTCACTATTCTATCTCTAATTACCGATTCTAAAAGCTTTCCAACTACCAAAGTTAGACTAATAGGACTAAAATTCGTTGCTTCGTATCTCTTCCCATTCTTAAATATTGGTGTAACGTTTGCACGCTTCAAGTCTAAAGGGACTACGCCATCTTCTAATGAGCGATTGAAAATTGCTTCGCAAGCTCATTCTTAAGTTTCTTTAAATGAGTGGGGTAAACGCCATCGGGCCCGGGTGATTTCGATTTTTGCATCAGGTGAATATCTTTAAGAATTTTCACTTCATTAACTGTTTTATCGGATATGCAAATATCACTATTATCTACTTCTTCAACTAACGATCCTAATTCGGACGAATCTTCAACAGTAAAGACGCTTGTGAAATGTTCATTTAAAATTTTAGACATTTCCGCCGGAAATTCCGTCAAACGACCATCTTTGTCTTTAATCGGCCCTATTGAACCTTTTAAGGGTTTCCTACTGTTTACATAGCCGTAAAACCGTTTCGGTTTCTTCTTTGAATCCTTCGCCAGTTTTATTTCATATTTCCGCTTCGCATCTCTAACCACCCATTTAACCTCTCTTCGAGATTCTATGTAATTTTGCCGACTTATAAATGACTCATTGTTCTTATGTATTTGAAATTTTCTATTTCGGTCCTTAATTAAGCTTAATATTAGTGGGCTAACCCACGGTGCTCTCATCGACTTCCCGCTCTTACGGCGCACATACTTTACTAAGTCGAAATTTACACTAAGGAGTGTATGCCGAAGCTCAGTGTACATTTCTCCTACTGACCTATTCTCGAAGCGCATTCCCCAGTCTACATCCTTAATCCTTTCGCGAAAAGTATCAAAATTACAGCTACCAAAACGTAGCATGAGCTGTGTACTAATTTTTACTTCTACACACGTGTTTAATACGAATCTGATCGCATTATGGTCACTCGAGGCTAAATGCTCTCCTACACAAACATTTTCTACCAATGACTCGTCAGTCGCCATGATTAAATCGAGGATATTATTATCACGAGTTGGTTCCTCCACTTTTTGAACAAGAAAATTCTCCAGAATAAAGTTTAGTAGTCTCTCCCCAGCTTTATCTGACGTTAGGTTACTATAATTAACGTTTGGATAGTTAAAATCGCCGCAGACTAATGTGGTCCCTTTTCTAACCCAAGATAAAAGCATATCAAAGAGTGCAGCATCTTCTCTTTCTATTTGCGATGGAGGACGATATATGACGGCTAAATTAATTTTAATTTTTTGCATTACAACATAATTGGATTAATATAGGCCTCACTTCTCATATCTGCCGTAGACGAGTCGATGAAGAAGAAGAAGAAGAAGAAGAAGAAGAAGATGAAAATGAGGATGAAGAAGAAGAAGAAGAAGAAAAAAAAATAGTGTTCAGGGTGTTAAAATAAAGAGTGTATAAAAGGGGATTAAAAAAGGCGGTTAAGATTAGCATATAAGGCCGTAGGCCACCCCCCCCGCAGGGGTGCCTGTGTAGCCAAGCTCTTCCTGTTAAGGAAGAGAACAGCGGCTTGTGTTTTAATATTATAATTCATGGTAAATTATGTATTCCTTTCTACTTTGATATTATAGAACTCGAAGATGAGCGGACAGCTCGAAACGTTGTTCATACCCAATAGATGAAGACGAATTCCTCTGCATTCTATTTACTCTCATTCCTGGTGAAATTAAAGATTCGTCTGGCTAGCAGCAACCCCATCGATTATATATATATATATATATATATATATATATATATATATATATATATATATATATATATATATATATGCGGTTAAAAGGCTATTTTTGGCAAACACATCTCAAAAACGGCTCCACAGATTTAAAAAAAAATTTGCATGCAGATGGGATTTGAGGCCAGTGGTACATACATATGCCATTTGGGCGCACAAAAGTCTGTGGGACTCGCGGGGTCCACAAAAAGGGGATTACGCATATGTAACCGAAAGTCTTTGATGACGTCATAAGCATGAAACAAATTTTATCATTAGAAACAAGAGGAGCAGCTTCGCCAGTCCTCCTTACAGAAGGAGCTTGCGCTTAGCTGACAGACTTTCGGTCTCTTGCTCACGGCCTATCATGATTCTCTCTTTTTTCTCATTCTAAATTTGATCTAATAATTTTCCTGCCAAAATGTTAATAAATATACTAGACTTCACCATTTAAATTTCTATTAGTTTTAAAAAATTCACAAAAATGTGATACTTATATTTATTTCTTAACTTTAAAATGTTATTTTACATCAATAACACTATATTTTAAGAAGGGGATTTTTTTGAGTATTTGAATAATAATTTCTTCTTAGTTTTAGTTATGACTTATGTTTTTTTATCAAAGTTATTTCTAATAATTCTTTTATAATGTCAAAAAATAAAATAGTGAAATTCAGAAATAAATATAAATATCAAAATTCTGTGAACTTTTAAAACCCAAAGAATTACAAATGGTGAAGTTAAGAAAATTTATTTTTATATATTTTCTTCTTCTTCTTCTATAGCTCTATACTTATTTTTTCTGAACTTTACCATTTTGTTTTTTTATATTATAAAAGAATTATTAGAAATAACTAATAAAGAAAACTAAAGTCATAACCAAACCAAGATGAAATTATTATTCAAATACTCAAAAAAAATCCCCTTCTTAAATTATAGAGTTAGTAATGATGATGAAGATGGTGATGATTTCGGCTTAGCTAAGTAAATTTTTGACATAACTTGAAATTCAAGAGGATAAGAAATCTCGCATGTCATCTTATTTCCACATAAGCACGTCTTTATAGCCCAGAAAGCCAAGAAAATCAGAAAAAGTTTTGAAAAACCTTTCAAAATTTAAAAAGAAACACACTTCCAAAGGCGTAGATGATGTTCCTTCTAAAAAGTTATAACCGGATTCAGGGATCAGTTCAATGTCTGCGGGGTTGCATTAAACCTTCTTGCGTCAGCCATGTGGAAATGGTTCATAATGCCGTTGCCCACACAGGCATTGTACATAATTTCATTGTTTTTGCCATTCAGTTTGATTTGGTTTATGAACGCGCATCTGGGGATGGCAATTGTTTATTTCATAGCCTTGCCAAAGCTTTGCAGCGACTTGATATTGAGGCAGATCATCTGTCACTCAGAGCTCTTGCTTCAGAACTGTTGAAATCGAAAAAAGAACTTTTCTTACTCTTTTTTTGATAAGGACTCTGGTAACTCCCAACTGGCTTTGAAAAACTACTTGCAAGCACTTCGATCTGGGGAAAAATGGGAGGGGACCACATTGAAATCTAGTTATTGGCCGAAGCCTATTATGCCATAGTACAAATCTTTAATGGAACCAACCTATCATTGATAAATATCAATGATGAAGACGCAAATAAAATCATCACTTTAGCTTATTGGAACAACTTGCACTGCGATGTCTTCTTGCCATCGCATGAAATGTTATATCACTCAAGTGTAGAAAAAGATATAGGCATTGAGCCTGGGTATTATCGACAGGACCTTCGTGCTGAGTCTCAGAGAGTTGCTGAATATACTACACAAATGCAAACCAGAAGAGTATCGAAAGCTGCAAGAAATGAAAAAGCACGTCAAAGGGCCTCTGCAACTCCAGATGACAGGAGAAAGAGGATAGAAGCTAATGCTGAAAGGATAAGAAGAGTCCGGGCTTCTGAAGACACTTATCAAAGGCAAGGTAGAAGAACAAGCAACGCAATACAAATGAGACAATTAAGAGGGGAATTTTGTCCGATCAACATAGAGCAGCCTTTAATTATAATCCCAAGGAAGATTATTCAAACCACACGAAGTTGTCTATTGGAAGTTTGGAAAATGAATGTAAGTATTGCAAAGCCCTAAAGTTCAAGAATAAGACCAATGGTCTTTGTTGCAGAAATGGAAAAGTTCAGTTGGAAGAACTACCTATTCCAAGTCAACCATTACTTTCCCTATTAGATGAATCAAATCCAGATTAAGTCATAAGAGCTTACAAAAACTGCTTTTCTATGACATCATTTGGAGCTAATGATGTAACTTTGCCAGAGTGGAAGTCAACATTCAAATTCCAAGGCCAAATCTATCACAGAATTGGTTAAATTTATCCTTTGCTGAATGAGCCAAGCAAGTTTCTTCAAATCTACTTTATTGAGGACCATAAATTTCAAGCACAGACCAGAACAAACATGTATAAGGATTTACAACTAAACACAGTGCTGAATCTCCAAGAATTCCTTCACGAAACAATGTATATATCAGAAAATTCATGAGAGCCTTGGAATGAAGTACAGATGACGAAGTCAGATTGAACATCAATGAAGATTCAATTCTCCTACAACAAATGTAGTTGGACTTTTGATTGTAGGACAAGACTTTGAAAAAAGAGATATTGTTCTACAATATAAAGATGGAAATCTGAAGAAAGTGGCTGAAACTCATATAGCTTATGATTCCTCACAGTACCCTTTGATATTCTGGCAAGGGAGCGATGTTTATAATTTCTTTTTAAGCAAAAGGATCCAAAAACTGGTACAAGGAATAACAAGAAAATTTCTGCTCAGGATTTTTATGACTATAGAATAATGGTGAGGCAGGAAAATCTTAATTTGCTATTTAGATTTAAGCAGCTTCTCAATCAATCAATTCTTAGTTGATATGTATGCCAAGTTTGAGTCAGATAGACTGTTGTTCATCAAGCTACATCAGAAAAAGCTCAGAGCAGAGGAGTACATCCACCTAAAAGATGCAGTTTTAACTGATGACACTGCAAATAATGCTGGACAAATGGTGATTCTGCCTTCTTTTTTATTGGAAGTCCTAGGTACATGTAGAAGAGAGTACAGGAGGCAATTTGCTATGCCAAACATTATGGAAAACCTGACTTATTCATTACCGTTACCTGTAATCCTATATGGAAAGAAGTGCAAGAGAACCTTCTCCCTATCGCGTGTTGAATCCAATGTCTTCTTGCACACCGAACTGGGCATTTGGAGTGAGAATGTCGCCTGATGAAGATGATTATTGGGATATGGCATCATTTAAGTGCTTATCTAGCGAAAGCCAGCGAGAGTATAAGCCTATTATATAATACAAATCAAAAAAATGTAAAGAACAAAACCGAAACAACAAAACCCAACGAATAAGAGGAACAAAACAAAACCAAGAAGAAGGAAGCACTCTCCGGCGTAACATGAGAAAAAGCTTGTAAAAAACGCTAAAGGGCCTTAAAGCAAACTCTTGTGTTGTAAGTTAATACTTCACATCATCCTTCCAAAATAAGAAAAACAAGCCTCTTGCATCATCCAATTGTTTCGTGGCAACTCCTAATTCCTGAAATGTTGGCTCCTAAGCTCAAAATAGAGGATGTCAGATTGACGGAGATAAATGATCTGGAGAATAGATCTGATATCGTAGATATAGAGATAAAGATGCTGATTAATTAAGTGGCATCGAGCTCCACGGAACTACTTAATAAAACAGCCGGTCAGTGAAATACTCCGTATAAATAGGAGACACCTGGTCGTAATCCACAAGTTCCCTCATCCAGTAAACTAGAAGTAGAAGAGGTAGATCATATTGGATTAGCGCTATGTTAACTAAGTGCATTAAAGCTATTCGTATTAGGCAGGAAATGAATTTATAATGTTGCGCTTAATATAAATAATTTATATAGGTATAGATTTAGCTGTAAGTACAACGAACCTGCAGACAAAATAATTTACATGAGAATTTAATTTCGTTCGTTTGTCGAAATTACACAGGCCTGCGTTTAAAAAATATTTTTATGTTCCTCAGGATTTCTTTGTGGTTTCTCAATTAATCCAACCTCCTGAGCTCAAAAATGAATGTATTTTTGTTAATCAGTTCACATTTTCTCAGTACAGCATACACCATTTTCTTTGAGATTACCAAATTTTTCCTGAAATTTTTTTTCATAACCCCTTCTCTATCTAATAATACATTATTATTGTTATATCATAGAAACAGAATAAACGTATGTAAACTATAATCCTTTTAATAAAACAGAAAAATTAAAGAATGCAACATAATAAAAAAAAAATTCTAATTTCCAAAAAAAGACGCCCTTGGCGATTTTCGTTTGTGCCTGTCATCTGGTGCATCGCGCTTCAAAGACCAACAGTAGTCAGCAACCATGTTTACGTCCCATTTATTCTGGTACCTAGATTCCATTGTTTATATCTGTTGGTGGAATCTTTCTCCCTGTTCTTCACTGTAATCCCTGCAGTTATCGGGAAAATAATCCAGATGGGACTGTAAAAAGTGTATCTTTATAGCCATTCGAGCTCCCAAATGTTTCAGACATGTTAGGAACTGATTGATCAGGGCAACCTATTCTGGGCTTCTTTTATTGCCTAGAAAATTGTTAACTAGAGCTTTGAAAGCTTTCCAGGCATCTTTTTCTATGTCCGTCATTGATGACTCAAACTGCTGAGCTCTCATCAAGTTCCTGATTTGAGGTCCATCAAAAATTCTGCATGGAGCTTAGCGTCACTGATTTGTGGAAATTTTGAAGAAGAAATTTATAAGCTTGGCCTTCTTTATTAAGGGTTTTGACATAATTTTTCATTATGCCAAGCTTTATATGCAGTGGAGGAAGCCGTATTTTGTGAGGAGGCACTAAAGGCTCAGCTATCACATTGCTTGATCCGATTCTAAATGCTTCTCATGGAGGCCAAACCTTCTTCTCATAGTGCATACTATCTGCACGACTGGCACATAAACATAGGAAACAGGGATGTTTCGTGTTCCATGTTTGCATCCCAAGCATAAGAGACACTACCTGAAAAGAAATTTAGCAGTGTATGTAAATTCAAAGTGTAATATTTCTAAAAACAAATTCAAAGTAATATTTCCTGAAACAATAAGAATATGAATATGTAGTGAAAAATCATGTATGTTGATGCATTAAATCATTGTATGGAACTAATTGGATATATGTACATCTTATTTTGAGTTTATTGAGTTATGTTGTATACCTTCTAAATTAGGATAAGTTCCAAATTAAACCAAAAGGATGCACACTTCAACCAAAAAATTTAACTCAAAAATGACTCATGATTTCCAGATTTGCATTCTTGTAGAATGTAAGTTGACCAAAAGGTGTATACAAGCATTAATAATTAAAAATGAAAATGTCAATATCAAAGAGCTTAGAAACTGTGGGTAGAGTAATTTATTGTATCCAGCGAATTTTCATATTTGTATAACTTTCAGTAAGTTGGATTGAATGGCCTAAAGCAATGGTTCCCAACCGATTTTGGCTTATGGCCTCCTTAGGAACCTTATTTTTTCCTGTGGCACATAATCATTAGTTTCAGTAGGTAATATGCAATTTAACTCTACTTTAAAGGATAAAAGATATTTGTCGTAGAATGCCTTCCCTTTTTGTTCTAAAAGTGCTAAGAGTGCTAATATATTGATATCTTAAAGAAGAGAGCCGTTGGAAACACGTAAGGATATAGAGAAACGCACAATAATTCCCCAAATAAACTTATATTTTAACTTTAACAATTGAACACAAAATTTAAACATTAACCACAGCAATACTCTGAATATTACCATAAACAAGAATTAATTCAATTAGTTTGACCGTCTAAAATTGGTTAATCTCGCTACACACAGCAATATATAAGATTTAGGCTTTTGACTCAACTGGAGTTTAAATCCCTCAGGAATGTTATTGTCTCACGACGCGTGCCGCCTGGCCAGATGTAGGTGGGCGGGATCACGATGTCCTTTTAGCGAGGGTAGCAGCTGGGGGGTCCACACGGTATTCAGGGGGGGCAGGGGTTCTTCCAGGACGAGAACAATTACGGTGCTTTATGCGGCACCAAGGTAGTCGTGGTCTCTCTGGCGAGAGTGAGTCGAACTTGGTTCTTAAACCAAATTAACTTAGCGTTCTGTGTGACCACCGAGTAACGAGCTCGAGGGGGAGCTTTTCTCCTTCGTTACTTAATTCCTCATGGGCGAGGACTGAACTCGGGGAGGGACTTCTTCAAGGGCGAGGATAACGGAGGGGGGTTTCTCTGGCGAGAATAAGTTGAACTTGAAGGTCGGTTTGGTAACCAGGAACTAGCTCGAGGATGAGCTTAATTCTTAGTTCCAGTCTTCCTCAAGGGCGAGTATATCGGAGGGGGGTTTCTCTGACGATAACAAGTTGAACTTGGTTCCTCAACTAAGTTAACTTATGAATTCAGTGTGACCACCGAGTAACGGGCTCGAGGGGGAGCCTTTTCCTTCTTCTTTTCTTAATTCCTTAAGGACGAGGAATACCCCTGGTGTTTAAGATGCACCAGGATATGAGGAGTCTCTCTGACGAGAGAAAGTTGAACTTAACAAAGTTAACTTAACGTTTGGTTTGATAACCAGGGACTAGCTCGAGGATGAGGTACTTCTTAGCCCTTTAAGGTAGGTAGCCCTGCCTCTCTTACAGGGTACTTCTTCGTCTGGCGAGCCAAGTAATCTACCTGTCCAGTCTCGGTAGCCCGATCTTAATTCGGGGACTTCTTCACCTGAAGACTGACGTATACTACCTCGATTTTCCTCAGTGTTCCTTCTTTATAAGTTCTCACCCCACTGGGGGAGTGCTAAAGGGGGGGATGGCTTGATGGCGGGCCCAGGAGGGTTCTTATGCCAAACGGTTTTTCTTACCAAGTCTTACATCGGCTCCTCGTTAGCCTTCGAGCTTGGGAGAAACACGTCTCCAATTTCTTATTTGACGTGAAATTGAATCTCACTCTCCTGGGGGAGATCTTGCATTTTGACCGTTAGGTCTTTTATAGCGCAGAGTAGTGCGGCGCTGCGGTTACGCGCTTGACCCGACGATGCCTGGGGCTGGATCTCTTTGCGGTAATCGCCTCGTGACTCCACCGCGAGAGAAGGGGAAGTGATGATTCCCCTACAATATTAAAACAGCTATTTGTATCCGGGTACGATTATATTTGTCACATATATAGGACTATAAACATAGCAAAAATTAAACAATGGTTAACAAAAATATAATACTCTTTTAAAATAAATAATTAGTCCTACAAAAATAAAATCCTTTAGCAAAATGAAATAAATATATCATCAACTCTTTATTCATTCAATGCGATCCTTGTGCTTTATGCAGTTTCACAAGTTTTTCACTATCAGGGTCTATAGTTGTTAGAGACAGACAAAGATCACCTCTTCTTACTATTTCTAAGCAGCTGAGAGCTTTTGATAGGAGGTGTGACACTTTGCTAAAACCCAACTCAACCAGATAAGAAGTAGGAAAAGCAATAAAATATAATTTTACTTCGTCTCTAAGCAAAGGGTATTTCATAGCAATTTCATGACTTGTCCATAAGTTCCTGCCTCATGCTTAAATCTAGCCAGAGAAGTTTGATCACTCTGTAATTCAATGAGGCTTTCTTGTAATCTGATATCGGCATCAGCTGCATTAATTCCAAATGGCTCTACCATCCAACCTGGATTGTCCAGTTGTAGAAGATCTCTGAACCTAATTTCCATATCACTATGAAATTTCTCCAAATGATCAATGTATACTAAAATATCATCTTCTTTCAGCTTACTCTCAATAGTGCGGAGGGTTTGAAACTGTATCAACTCTTTTTGCCCCATATTTGTCTTGAACAGCTTAACTTTCCCCATAAATACACAAATAGACTCTTTGCATGTTAAGGTATTTGCATTTTTACCTTGTAGCTGTTTGTTAAAGATATTTAGCTTTTCAAATATATCTGTAAGGTAGAATATGTCACATTTGGCAGCAATTATTCTTATTCCGAGCTGCTTACCATCCATAAATAACACAACACTATCCCAAAGTGCAATGAAGCGATTCAGACAATTGCCCTTAGAAAGCCATCGCACCTCTGTATGCAAAAGTATGCGCTCAAATCTTTCTTCATTGGTAGCACAGAGTTGTCGGAAAAGACGCTCTTGAAGTGGATTTGACTTGATAAGGTTAACTGCCTTGATTACACTATCAAGTGAATCTTTCAGACGTCCTCCTAGGTTTTAAGCAATCATATGTTGACGGTGTATGCAAAAAACTTTAGGTACAGCATCTTTTAAATGTGCAATAAATCCCCTATATCTACCTTTATCCAAAAACCTAACATACGCCATGAGAAAGGCTTTGTTATCACGTAATAACGTTTCATCAATTTGTAATGCAAAGGTCTTTGCTTGTAAATGTTTAACGAGTTTTTTCTCTACATTCTTTGCCATTTCGTCAATACGACGTCTTGATACTGTATTGTTGCTCAGCGGAATGACTTCAGTGATTTTGGGGGGACTTTGTTGCATGACAGTTGAAATAACCACAGATACTGAAGGAAAAATCAATTCTTCACCAATAGTATGAGGTTTTCCCGATTTGGCTATTATCTTGAAAATCTCATAAGATGCAAGTAAACCTTTGTCTAGTTTTGTCGCTGTTTTTCTAAATATATCTTTAATAGTGCTCCTTGCTTGGAAATTATCCCGCAGCTTTTTAAAGTAATCTAATGTTTTGTCTTTTTGTCCTTGTGCTTATTCTCCAAATTTATTTTAAGCTTACTTGGTCGCATACTATCATTAGAAAGTGTAGCCATACATAAAAGACACAATGGCTGTTTTATATTGTCTGGGTGGATGTATAAAACCATAAGTTAACTACTCACTGGAGTATTGTCGACATTTTTTCTTCGTTGCTGTAGCCATGGGTAATCTGTGCAGAATAAATTTAATATATTAATGATATATATATATATATATATATATATATATATATATATATATATATATATATATATATATATATATATATATATATATATATATATATATTATATTATAGAGCCGAAGCTCACCGCAACAGAATGAAAGGCGCTTATCTCAGCGGCGAAAAAGGAAGAGTATTTCTGAGAAAAGACCCAGAAACAACCTCCATTCCCTGTGCAGAGCACCGAGTCTGTGCCCAACACCAACTCCTATTACAGTGAGCCACGAAAATTTCAGACATGTCCAATTTTTAGAAACGCTCATAAAAATAGTTGCATTGAAAATTTTGTTTTCCTTTTTTGTGCTAAATATTTGCCCTTGATGGTAAATATTTGACACCAAACAAAGAACCGCAAAACAATGCAGCTATTTTTATGAGCGTTTCTATAAATTGGACATGTCTGAAATTTTCGTTGTTGATTGTACATCCTGGTACTCTGTACCTGTACCTAAATGCAAAGCAGCAGAAATGTACTCCCTCAGTGGGGTAGATCTGCATTAATTTTAGTAATATATTATATATACATATACATTACTCAAATTAATGCAGATACAAAACGATAAGTACAATCATCATAATCTAAGATTAAATGGTAATCTCGTAAATAAGGCCTAAGTGAAACCGAAGTGAAGAAAAAATGATTTGGTGTAGGCCTAGCAATGGCACACTTTACTTACAAACAAAAATGCTCAGTTATTTACTTATAAAAGTCTTATATTATTCTGCTTGTGGAAATCTATTATAATTTTAAAAACTAGTAAAATTACTACAACTTCGCAGTATTAGGTTAAACAAATAAAAGCTACTTACATACTATAACGCCGAACCACTTGATGAACAGACTGTAAGGATTTAAAGTTCTACCTGAAGAATTTTCATCAAGCTAACAACGGTGCCAGGCGCATAACGATCAAGCGCACAATGGAGTGCGGCGGAGAATAAGCTTGTAAGATGAAAAATATTTGTTTACAGATTAATGTAGATCCTATTATGCTAATAGAATATTTAAAAAAAAAGAAAACATATGTATTAATATTTTAAAAATGTAATTCAACTGCATAAATTAAAATTAGGTACTGCCCTAACTATAATTCAGGTTTCAATAGGTTGAGTCCTGTGACCCCCTTCATGGATTTGTGGCCCCTCTAGAGCTTAAAATTTTCCTGTGGCCCCCTTCAGATGTGCCATGGCCCCTAAACCCTGGCCTAAAGGTACGGAAGCTATCTCGTTACCAATATTCAGTAACACTGCTTTTAAACTTCTACAGAAGGAATATGTCAAACGCCTCCATTCTAATGGGTTGTAGGGAATTCGAAGGGCCTCAACATTCCTTTAATATTGAGGAAATATACTAAAGAGCTGGAAGAATACTGTAAGAAATAGCTTCGAAACTCTTGTTCTCTATTTCTGTACCAAAAAATGTTGTTTCTTTAGCGAGAGTATTACTTTTACGAAGTCAAGAGCCAAGAAGTTGTGCATTCTCCTTTGAAAGCCCCAGATCCCTGGTCAGGTCATTTAACTAAACGTGAATGGTCTTGCGACCATAATATGTGTAGAAACTTGATAAGACTCAGATGTGTCATAATCTTGATAAACCTCCATATTAATCTCTTCATGGACCTCTATATGCTCAGGGAAAGAAGGTATAGGAATTCCTGGACCATGGGGCAGGGGTTTGATGGCAGAAGGAACATCCGGATATGCCACACTATGTTTATTCTTCTTGTTTATACCTATGGAAAAATATAATTGCATATTACATAAAGGAATTGATTTGGAGTTGCAGATAGTACATAAATGTTTAGTAAAAGATATGTTCATGCTGAAGTGAACTATGTTAGTTTTTAATTTTATGCTAAGTCTATGCATAATAATGACATTTTCAGGAGCCAGTATAATACAGAAAGGTTAAATACCTGATACAATGCTCACCTTTAAGATTTGGCATGCAAAAATAGCATTCTGTAGTGTGGTCCTTGCCCTCTCTCCACACCATGGGAACACCAACAGAGAGAGACTTCTGTTCGCCCTGACTCCAGCGTCTTAAACTTATGTAGCATCCCTTACAGCAGATATGTGGTGCAAAACTTTTATCTTGATCTCCTAACCTTACTCCAAAATAAGCATGATACAAAGATTTAATTACAGGAGAGATTGTACATTGCTGCTCGGAAAAAGTCACTGCTACAAACGGGAAAACCTGCCGGAGCTATTCTTACATTTTCTTTTCTTTTTTAACTCAAACACTATTATTATTATTATAATACTAAGCAATTTATAACCTGTAAAAATATAAACTTATCAACATGATTCCTTAAAATGTACATACAATTTACTGCGAATACAGTAGTGCAAAAACTATTGAAATTTTTATGCAATATAGGACATGTGTAAACTATAAAATTACACAGTCCTGCGTTTGAACATTTTTTTTATGTTCCCCAGGATTTTTTTGTGGTTTCTTAATGAATCCAACCTCCTGAGCTCAAAAATGAATGTATATTTGTTCAATCAGGTCAGATTTTCTCAGTACAGCATACACCATTTTCATTGAGATTACCTCATTTTTTCTGAATTTAAAAAAAAAAAAACTTTCTCTATCTAATAGTGCATTATTACTGTTATATCATATAAACAGGAATACACGTATGTAAACTATAATTCTTTTAATAAACAAAAAATAAAAGAATGCAACATAATAAAGAAAATAATTATAATTTCGAAGAACAGACGCCCTTGACGATTTTCATTTGTGCCTGTCATCTGGTGCATCACGCTTCAAACATCAACAGTAGTCAGCAAGCATGTTTCCGTTCCATTTACACTGGTACCTGGATTCCATTGTTTTTATGTCCTAAGGGAATCTTTTCCCATGTTCTTTACTGTAATCCCCGCAGTTGTCGGGAAAATAATCGAGATGGGACTGTAAAAAGTGTATCTTTATAGACATTCGAGCTCCCAAATGTTTGAGACTTGTTAAGAGCTGATTGACCAGGGCAACATATTCTTCTAGGCTTCTTTTATTGCCTAGAAAATTGTTAACTAGAGCTTTGAAAGCTTTCCAGGCATCTTTTTCTATGTCCTTCATTGATGCATCAAATTGCTGATCAAGTTCTTGATTTGAAGTCCATCAAAAATTCTCCCATGGAGCTTAGCGTCACTGATTTGTGGAAATTTTTGAAGAAGAAATTTAAAAGCTTGGCCTACTTAATAAAGGGTTTTGACATAATTTTTCATTATTCCAAGCTTTATATGCAGTGGAGGAAGTAGTATTTCGTGAGCAGCCAATAAAGGTTGAGCTATCACATTGTTTGATCTAATTCTAAATGCTTCTCGTGGAGGCCAAACCTTCTTCTCATAGTGCATACTATCTACACGACTGTCCCATAAACATAGAAAACAGGGATGCTTCGTGTAGCCTGTTTGCGTCCCAAGCGTAAGAGACTACCTGAAAAAAGTTAGCACGGTATGTAAATTCAGTGTAATATTTCTAAAAACAAATTCAAAGTAATATTTCTTAAAACAATAAGAATGTGAATATGTACTGAAAAATCCTGTATGCCGATGCATTAAATCATCGTATTGGAACTAATTGGATATATGTACATCTTATTTTGAGTTTATTAAGTTGTGTTGTATACCTTCTCAATTAGGATAAGTTCCCCATTAACCCAATAGGATGCATTAACCTATAGGGACACACTTCAACAAAAAATATAACTAAAAAATGACTCATGATTTCCAAATTTGCATTCTTGTAAAATGTAAGTTGACCAAAAGGTGTATACAAGTATTAACAATTAAAAATGAAAATGTCAATATCAAAAAGCTTAGAAATTCCAAGTGTAAAATGATCTTACCTTTAAGTCACCACATATCCTCCACTTATAGCTAGAGTAATTTATTGCATCCAGCAATTTTTTTATATTTTCATAACTTTCAGTAAGTTGGATTGAATGGTCTATAGGAACGGAAGCTATCTTGTTACCAATTTTCAGTAACACAGTTTTTAAACTTCTACTAGAGGAATCTATGAACAGTCTTCATTCTAATGGGTTGTAAAGAATTCCAAGGGCCTCAACAAGTCATTTAATATTGGCGCAGTATACTAAAGAGCTGGAAGAATTCTGTAAAAAATAGCTTTGAAACTCTTGTTCCCTATTTCTGTACCAAAAGATGTTGTTTCTTAAGCGAGAAGATTACTTTCACGAAGTCGAGAGCCAAGAAGTTGTGTATTCGCCTTTGAAACCCCCAGATCCCTGGTCAGGTCATTTAACTGAACTTGAGTGAATGTTCTTGCGACCATATCATGTGTGGAAACCTGATAAGACTCAGATGTGTCATAATCTTGATAAACCTCCATATTAATCTCTTCATGGACCTCTATATGTTCAGGGGGAAAAGGTATAGGAATTCCTGGGCCATGGGGCAGGGGTTTAAAGGCAGAAGGAACATCCGGATATGCCACACTATGTTTATTCTTCTTATTTATACCTGTGTAAAATATAATTGCATATTACATAAAGGAATTGATTTGGAGTTGCAGATAGTACATAAATGTTAAGTAAAGGATATGTTCATGCTGAAGTGAACTATGTTAGTTTTTAATTTTATGCTAAGTCTTTGCATAATAATGACATTTTCAGGAGCCAGTATAATACAGAAAGCTTAAATACTTGATACAATGCTCACCTTTAAGATTTGTCATGCAAAAATAGCAGTCCGTAGTGTGGTCCTTGCCATTTCACCTCTGACGGCCGTCCTGAACAGGGGCCATCTTTAAGGAACTCACGACCATGGCGGAACTCCCTATTCCAGCGAGCAATGGTTGTATAGGAAGGGACATGGTTGGTGTACACTGCAACCATGCGTTCATGGAACTCTTTTTGCATTCTTGCCTTCCTTGGTAAAAAATTTGTTTACTGCGCGGTGCTCAACCTTCTCCATTGTTGAAAAAATTGTGAGTGACGATCTGCGATCAGCTATTGCTTCTTAAATAGACGAGGCAGGAGCTTGTGGCTGCAGGTCTTGACTTGTCATAACTTGTTCTAACACCATCACAAACAGCCACCCCCCTTCCTCTGTTTTGCCTTACCGACTAGCAAAATCTATTGACCGCCCCTCGTATAAAACAGGCGAAGGAGACAAAATTATTAAATTTTATTTATTGACTTGCGTAAACATTCACATTTTGTCTATCAAGAGAGAGAGAGAAGTAAATATTCTGACCACACTTTTACATTTATAAAGGCTATGTTGCCATTATCAACTTAAAATTCAATCGCAATAAAGAGAAAACGATTATCTCTCATCATTTCGGAAAGATTCAA
Organism: Ceratothoa steindachneri; assembly: GCA_963969495.1. Taxonomy (NCBI): domain Eukaryota; kingdom Metazoa; phylum Arthropoda; class Malacostraca; order Isopoda; family Cymothoidae; genus Ceratothoa; species Ceratothoa steindachneri. Next base: position 73,031,292 of record OZ018317.1, read on the forward strand.
ATAACTTAGTTTCAAATAATTATATATATTTTATAAATATTAATTAATACCTGCATTACTAAAGGGAAAGATAATTTACACAGAAATTCTAAGACAAATTCGATTAATTTTTTAAACTTCATTAATGATATTAAGCAATAATTGAGAAATATAGCGAGAGAAAAAAGTGCAGGCAGATAACATAACCTCTCAGTAACGCAATTTTGTTTGCGCAACGTAAAATGAACTAAGATTTAATACTAGAAACCTTAAACTCTTTCTTCTAATACCAAAAAGAGATTCTAAGACTATTGGATTATGACACTTTGCTTACCGGCATTTGTTATTGTTGTGTTTATTTTTTATAGTTTTACTTTTGCTCAAGATTGTTAATGCTAGTTCTTTACACGATCTTTTCCCTTTCAATTCCTTTTATTTCCTTAATTCTGTTAAATTTCTTACCGTTCCTCGCCCAGTAACGACGAGATCGAGAGATTTCATTTTTTCCATTTCCCATATCAACTCCTAAAGGAGACAGTCTTGTTTTGGATTATATATATATATATATATATATATATATATATATATATATATATATATATAAATGTATATATCTCTCAAAGTAGCGCGATAGAATGATGAAAATGAATCCATTAAACCACATAGAAAGAGAAAACGTAAAAATTATTCCGTTTTCTCCTTCTATGTGGTTTAATGGATTCACACACACACACACACACATATATATATATATATATATATATATATATATATATATATATATATATATATATATATATATATATATCCGAGCAATTTCGAATAACGCAGGGCTAAACACTTATGGCATTTCTCCAAGAAATCAAAGTTCCAACCAGGTCAGGGAAGGAATGAACTATGGGGGGAGAGGGGTCTGTATGTTTCAGGAATGAATGCCGTTAAAGAGGAAGCTCACGCGACCTTTGGTCGCAAAGGGCAACTGCGGTATTTAGGTAAACGACCACCTCTCAGAGTAGAATTTGTTGTCTTTTGAGGGTCCAGTGTAAGCCATGTCGCTTTAGAATGCGGACATCTAAAGTCCTTGGATCGTTCGAGCCCACTTGAATCAGAAATGAGTGTCGTCTGTGGAATATAACCGGATGACGGGGCGCAATTCTCCCATTTGTGTTTTTAAGGCCTCCGTGAATTTACTGAAGGGAGTAGAGGCATCTAATCGATTTGAAAGTGTAGATGGAAGACGAATGGAACAACCGTATAATGTTTGTGCTGGTGATGCACCAGAGTCCTCCATGCCTTTATAGTGGTGGGCAAGAAACATCAATGTTAATTTATTGTACATTGATCAGGTGTGAAACCAACAAGCAGAAAGTATTTGAGCGTGGCATGAAACGACTTGGCGACACTATTCCCCTCGAACTCCAAGGAGTAGTGATAACATAGTGAATGCCAAAGTTCTAGTTTAGTCAGAGAATAAGTGAGAACGAAAATTAGTCTAATTGTCGATATAGGCGTTCTATGCACTCCACACCTCGCAACTCATCCTTGCTAATCGCTTGAATAGATTTAGCACTATATCTATGCACAGTAGATAATATGTAGGTAGTTAAACCATTGGGTTTGGGCGTAGGGTTCTGTAATGTTTGCGTGTACTACGCTTAGCCTCGAGTCCGGCAGCGAAAAATACTTGAAGCGAGTTTTGGTTATTCATTTTCGTGCGCGTTAGCTGACAGGAGACGGAAGTGCGAACAAGATTTTTGACATCTTCGCCTATTTTATGCCAAATAAATTATTTGAAAAATAGAGAGAGTGTGCTTTAAACACGAAAGTGAGCCAAACAATGAAAGAAGTCAAATATTTGTTATTTAATTGTTTGAGGAAAGTGACGCATAGGGTGTTCAGTGAGGAGTCCGCAAGAATTTTGTGGTCACTGTTTGGCAGTGAAAGGGAAGATAATTGAAAGTTCGAGTTTTACTCAAGAGGCAGCTACGTTGGTCTCCAAATAGCAGGGCATAGTTAACCGTTTGAAAAGACGTGGTAAAAATTAAAGTGACAGCCAAAATAGAAGGCTGTAAGAGCGGGAAACTTCATTTTGACCGGGAGAGAGGCCGCATTTATTACATGATTCCTGCAAAAATTCAATATAACTAGGAATTCCATTAAAGATCTATATGTGATGACTGCAGGGAAACTGAGTATGTCTTTATCTCTACAAGGTAGAATTAAGATGTCCTGGCTGGTTAGGAGCCATCTCAGATATTCGGATCGGTCTACTGCAAATTGACATTTGTGTAGTGCTAACTTTAAACCATAAGTAAGTAGGTGGTCGAATACATGCTTTGGTGTACTAGGTGTGTTTCATCATCTGAAAAATAGACTAACATGTCTTCTATAAAAGCGAAGAGGAATGCAAGATCTCCCAGGACTTCGTTAGGAAAATAGAGAAGCATTTGTGAAGATGAATTGAAACCAAGCTGGATTTACAGAAAAATATACCCGCCTGTGAGGGAACCCCACGTGGACTCTCTTGAGCAGAACGGAACTTCCATGCGCTGCCGAAGGCCCGGTTAGGCCTAAATTGGTAAGCCTAACCCGCCCCTGCCCCTTCCACAAGCGGTAGCCTCGAACCGTGTCCACCACGATTCACTTTTACACGGGCAGAATAGCCTCTGCAAGAAGATTAGAGGCCATTCGAGAGTAGAGCTGTTTCCCATTTACCGCCCCCCAACCCCGGGGAGAGCCTGGGACATAAATAGCGCTCGACTCCCATGAAGAGACACAGAGTTGAGAAGTTTCGCCCGAACCCCAGAAGATTCTCCATAGTTCCAAGTCAGGTGCTAACAACAAAGCAAAGTGACAGTTGAACTATTTTGTGTATTTGGAATTAGTCCCAGCCAGTGAGGTAATTCCACTTAACGATCGCCACCGAGTGGTTTTCCGGACTTCTCTTAATCAACTCCTGTCGAAGCCCTCCTTCGTTCGCTCGTTATTTCGGGTGGCCAAAATACTCTCCCCTGGCCCGGAAGTTACCCCCCTCCCTCTGATTTTGGAGAACCATCATCACTTCAAGTTCCCGCTCAGAAGTTCCGAGCGGCCTCACCTCACGTGCAGAAGACATCCGTAAGCCAACCCCTCTTTCCCCTTCAGTAACCCAATTGAGTTAATTCCTCCCCCTCCCAATTTGAATAGTCTTCTCCTGTAATACCTTAAGTTCTAACTTCATAGTATGATTTATAACTACAATTTCCCCCTTCGTTTACTAATGTGATTTTGTCCGTTAATTCTCTTGAGGTAATTTTACCTATCAATTCTCTCATTATTTTTATGTAAATAAAATTATATTTTTGTACATGCCTCTTTAAATATCCTTGAGCTTTGCCATTGCCCATTTGTTACCTGACCTCGTTGCACTCTCATCTCGCATTTCAGCCCGTATAAACTAGCGGTGTTCCATCCCTTCGTCGGTTCACCTGTAAGTTATCGGTCCCTCCCCCATAGATATAATATGGTATTGAATAGTATAATGTCATACAACGACACCACCAAAAGCGTGGTCACTCACGTTTTTAGGCGCGTGCAAGTCTAGTTGCGGGCGACTCTACATCTCCCTATATCGGTGAATCGGCTAATCGGTCCTCGTTTTTTTGTTTTTGGTTTTAGTAATAATACAACTATTCAGCCGATTCTAACGAAATTTAAAACACTTATTTTGTTTTACATTCTCTTTCGAATGGTATAATTACAAAACTCTTCCCAAGGTTAGCCAGGGAATTATTTTGCTTTGGCAATAACATCATAAATATTCGGCTCATTCTAAGGAAATTTGAAACCTCTATGCTATTTTACATTCTCTTTCGGATGATATATTTGCAAAGGTCCTCCCAAGGTTGGCCCTGGAATTATTTTGTTTTGTCAATATCATCATAACTATTCGTCCGATTCTAGCAAAATTTAAAACCATTATATTATTTTACATCCTCTTTCAAATGATATAATAGCCAAGTCCTACCAAGTTTAGCCCGGGAATTATTTTGTTTCGGCAATAACATCATAACTATTTGGCCGATTATAACGAAATTTGAAACTCTTATGTTGTTTTACATTTTCTTTTGAAACATCGAATTTTCAAGGTATTCCTAAAGTTAGTCTGCAAATTATTAAAAGTTTTGAAGGTAATTAGGTCATAAATCAGATACTCCTTTGGTTAGCAGACCTTGTTAGTCGCAAGCGACTCTATACCTCACTATGGCGGTCGGTCGATCGGTCGATCGGTCTCCGTTTTGCTTTATTTTTTTTTTTGGTAATTACATTGTAACTATTCTGCTGATTCTAACAAAATTCGAAAACTTTATGTTGTTTTACATTATCTTTTAAATGTTATAATTGTCAAGGTCCTTCCAAGGTTAGCCCGGCAATTATTTTGTTTTGGCGATAACCTCATACCTACTAGGACGATTTAGCGAAATTTGAAACCCTTATTTTGTTTTACATTCTCTTTCTTATGATATAATTGCCAAGGTCGTCCGAATGTTAGCCCGCGAATTATATGGCAATAACATCATAACTATTCAGTTGATTCAAACAAAATTGAAACCCTATGTTGTTTTACATTCTCTTTCGAATGATATAATTGTCAAGGTTCTCCCAAGGTTAGCCAGGGAATTATATTGTTTTGGCAATAACATCATAACTATTCGGCCGATTTTTAACGAAATTTGAAACCCTCATGTTGTTTTACATTCCCTTCATTATTATTATTATCTGATGGACTACAAACCCTTTTTGGTAGAGCAGAATACTAGAAACCCTAAGGCACCAGACGAGAAGATAGTCCCCTAAGAAAAAACCTGAGGGATAGAGGAGACAGGAGAAAGGCACACACAACCTAACGCCTCAGCAGGAATGAATGAGCACCATTTTTAAACTTTTAAAGCTCATTCCATAACCTGCTAGATGCTGGAATGAAGCATCTAGAGTACTGAGGTATGTTACATCTCCTAACCGTGAAAGCTTTGGTATTTGCATTAGTGGCATTTCTAGTTAACCGAGCTGGACGAATAGGATCAGAAAGTTCACTGTACAAAGGATGGTTAGGATTATGATGCATCGTATACAGCATACACAGTGAACTCACAGAGCAGTGGTGCCACAAGTCAACCTGAAGATCAGGAATTAAAAATTTGCAAGCTCTTAGATTCCTGACCAGTAGCCCAAGATGAGATGCTGCAGCGAAAGACCAGATAGGAGAACAATACTCCAGATAAGGAAATATGAGTGAGTTTAAACACTTCCTCATAACAGGAATGTCTTTAAAAGTTCTATAAGATTTCCTAAGTAAACCAATCTTTTGGGCAACAGAAGAGGAAATACAGCACATATGTTGTTCAAATGTAAACTTGCTATCAAACAGAATACCTAAAATTTTATAAGACACTCAAGTGTTCAATACAACATTGTTTATGATAAGATCAGGATGATAAGATTCGAATGATATAATTGCCAAGGTCTTCCTAAGGTTAGCGCGGGAATTATTTTGTTTTGGCAATATCATCATAACTATTGGGCCGATTCTAACTAAATTTGAAACCGTTATGTTGTTTTATCATTTTCTTTTGAATGGCATAATTACCAAGCTCACCCTAAGGTTAGCTGGAGAATTATTTGACAATTACATCATAACTATTCGGCTGATTCTAACGAAATTTGACATTCTTATGCTTATTTATTGGGTTGAGGAATAAGTTTTTGCAGTTTTATCAAATTTATTCATTACCATTAACAATTTTAGAGAAAAATCATTTTTAATTAATAACAATATACAATTTAATCAATAATGTATTCCCATATTCTCCATTGTTAATATAACTACTTCTTCATCAACGTTCAACTAGTTTTTCGATGCCTCTGCAATGAAAATCCCTGGATTTTAGCTCAAAGAATTCGTCTAACCAGGTTCTTAATTCCACGTCAGTATTGAACGAAACGCGGCGCAAATTTTTCGAGAGCGATTGGAACAGATGGAAATCCGATGGAGCCAAGTCTGGCAAATATGGAGAATGCTGCAGGATTTCCTAATTAAGCGCTTGGATGGCGTCTTTTGTCAGATTGTCAATGTGAAGACAAGCATTATCGTGTCGCAGGAAGGAATCCATAACATCGATGAGGTCACTTTTCATTGACAATCTCGTTGTTCGCAAGGAGCGTTTAAAGAATGATGCCTTCACAATCCCACCACACACACAGCATCGTCTTCCGTGGATGAAGTCCTTGCTTTAATCGCGGAAGTGGTTTTTTATTGGGGCTAAGCCAATGTTTTCGATGGTTCATGTTGTCATAAATACGCCACTTTTCGTCGCCAGTGATGATGCGGTGAAGAAATATCTCCTTATATCCACGAATAGCCTCGTGACGAGCAAGCAAACCTGCGGCAATCGTGGAGCGTTGAAGTTTGTTGCTTTCGCTCAAAGCGTCAGGAATCCATGCACCGAGTTTTTGAACTTTCCCCATCGAATGAGGGTGATTCACTAGAGTTTTCTGATCGCACGCCAACTGAAAAGCCAATTCTCTAGTCGATTGTCGAGGATTTTCATGAAGAAGGTCGTTCAATCGATCTTCATCCAACTTAATGGGGCGACCAGAACGTTCTTCGTCATTAAGATTGAAATGATCGTTTTTGAAACGTGAAAACCACCATTGAGCTTCCCTTTCTGATAAAGCATTTTCTCCGTACAAAGCACAAATATCGCGACGAGCTTTGTCTGCGTTTGTATTGTTCCCGTTTTGATTGAAAATGAATAACAACAAGTGTCGAAAATGCGCCTTTCTTTCAACTTGACATTCCATTTTGAGGGTACAGAACAAAAGTTAAATTAACACAACTTTTAAATAAACCGCAATGACTTATTACTCAACTTCAAGACGTAGCCTAACCTTTGCAAATTTTGCTCTCATTATTTATTATTGTTTCTTTATATGTGCACAAATCACGTCAACAAAACTTAAATCAACACAACATTAAAAAAAACGCAAGAACTTATTCCTTAACCTAATACATTCTTTTTCAATCGATATAATTGCCAAGGTCCTTCTGAGGTTAGTCTTTGAATTATTGACAGTTTTGGAGGTCGTAAGGTTAGAAATCAGAATAAGTGAGAGCACGCGACCTTTGGTCACCAGACCTTGTTTTCCACCTGGACGCTTCAACGGGAATTTGATCGAAGGCTTTTAGCAGATTGAGTTTGGATAATGCGTGTACACCTGCGAACGGAATAGGATACGTATTGGCCTTAATGACTCTGTTTGAAGCACGGAATCCACAGGCTGGCTTATAGAACTTATCCTCCTTTGAAAATGATGCAATGGGAATGCTAACTGAGATCACGATTTTTAAAGTATGCCCGCCTTCTCCATTCTGGAGAACTACCTAGCGGCCCTGAGTTTGTCCAGGGCGTAGCGGCATGGGCGGTGCGAGACAGGGGTACCTGTTGTGTAGAGTGCTTCACTGGCTATCCACACGATCGGGCAAAGGCTAAGTCAGGGAAGGATGAAAGTAATACAGTGTATTTATTATGTATTGTTGCATGCACAGCTAAAGGATGCTTCCAGAACTTGGCAAGTTATCTCCTTGAGCAGGGGCGGTAAGAGTGAACTACGGGGCTTGGGAAGAATAAGTGCATGAATAAAGCTTTCAAGACATTCGCTCCATGAGAGCAGGCTCTATCAAGTCTACGAAAGGCCAGAAGTGTTGTAGGAAGTCGGACCCTAAGATGGGATGAGCGACGTTCGCAACTAAGAACAGCCAGTGGATAGACCGTCTGGGAAAGATAGAAATCACAAGTAGTTTCTTAGAATAGACCGGAATAGGCTGACTTGAGATAGTTTGCAACGAGGAGACCAGGGGAGATCGACGTCAGTCCTGTAGCGAAACCTGAAGCGTTGAGAAGGCAGAGACGCTGTCAACGAGAAAGTTGAGTCCCTTGTCTGGATTCCAGATGAAGTGGTAATGGTTCGAGCCCTGCGTCACCCTCACGATGAGTGTGGAGGTAGGCTGATGGATTCCTTCGCAGGAAGGTGTCCCTGAGGTGGAATTGGTACCGCGGTCGGAGAGCACTGAATATCAGATGTGGAAAGGGGAATGAGAACTATGAAAAGGAGAGGCTACGTTCTGTATTTCATCGTGAAACACGGTTGTCATTTCCCTGTAGATTTGTCGACTGATGAAATAATGAATTTGGGGTGTGCGAATTTCCGTGTTGTTCTGATTAGGCACAGTGGTGAGACTAATAGCTGTTGGAGAGTTTGAGAGAGCAAGATGCTTTTGGGTGACTTTCGGCAGTGAATGGGGGATGATAGACGTAGGAAATAGAAGGAGAAGATAGCCATTGACTTTCTTCCACATAGATGCAACATAGCGACCAAATGCGACGATGGGCTTCACCTTTGAACTTCTGTTGATACCAGCACCAGTTATATGGTTCACTCTCTGGATTTCACATAGAAAAGAGCCAAACCGAGGTAAGAACCGAGAGAATAAGCGGAAAACTCCCTGTACACTGCCTTACACTGGAATAAAAAGTTGCTCAAAGATGTCTTGGGCAGTAAACCTGGAAGTACTTCAAATATTTTAGCTATGCTAGTGACTGTTGTACCTGTATACACTGAAGAAAAGTTATTGGGATTACTTGTCATCGACAATTCTTCTGATAAAGCTCATGCTGAAACTTCAATAGATTTACTAGAGACATGGTAACTTACAAAGAATGTTACTGCCCTTCTTTTCGACACTACATCCATTAACAGTGAAGCTCCCAAGGGGGCTACCATTTGATAGAGAAAATACTGAACAAAAAAGTGTTTTATATGGCATGTCGGCTTTACATCCTGAAAATCCTTTTAGAAGCAATTTAGCATCTTGCTTGAGCATTTAAACGATGTTTGGGCGGACTTATTCAAGGAAATACAAAGATGATGGCTTTTGAAATCGAATATCAGAAGGAAAAAAAGAACATTAAATCAAATACTACCAGATATTCTAACAGCAGAAAGGCTTCCAAGACCCCACTACAGGGAAATGACTGGAATGAAAGTCATTGTTCTTGGATGAACGTCTTTTTGAGGTATTCAGTGTACTCGACTAGGCGCCATTCATCAGACCAGATGGATGCCAGAAACCTGTACTGCATGAAAATGCCGATGCTTGCAGATCAACCACGAAGAATGTATCATAGTTGAAAAGACTTAACACCTTCCTTGCACTGTTCTACAATCCTATTTTCATGATGCTATTGTATGTTGCATATGCTCCCTTGAATGATCTAAGTGTAATCCAAGACATGTTGAAGTATTAGGTTGTTAAGAAAATATTGACTAATTTTTTTATTCACTTTTAGAAAGTTAATTTGGGTTGCTATTTTTGCAGAGTTTTCTATTTTTGGGGGGGCTGAATAATTGACGCGTACTTTAATAAATTCCCAATAATTTCCAATTGCTTGAGCGTGACAAAGCATCCAAACATTTCCTGTAACCAAAGTTGCATCAGCAGAAGATTATGGTGACAATCTGGTGGTCTGCTATTGGTGTTTTCCATTATAGCTTTCTCGAGGCTAATCAGAATATCATAGCAGATTTTTACTGAAAGCAACGTGAAAAATGCATTTTCACTTGGAAAATGAGCATAAATAATCTTGTTCATCGATGGGAGAGATGCATAGTTATTTAGGGGGCATATTTTGACTAATTTTTAACATACGTATGGCTAAACATTTCGAGAATAAATGTTTATTTCTTAAATCAGTCATTATTTTCCGAACAACCTAATACCAGAAAATTGACTCAGAACTTGCTGATGAACTACATAATAAGAGGGAAAAGTACAAATAGTACATAACCCAGGAATTCGTGCCATTTATCCTGTTTAGACGTAGATTGAGTAATATATTAAATCAAGACATCATTGCCCAGTTACATGCAATTGAGATGCAGACCACTTCAGAACAAGAAAGCCTCTATTGCAGAGAGTCAGAACTATTACCTCCCTGGTTGATTTCCTTAGCCAAGAATGACATTTCATCCTGGAGGCACTGATATTTGGATCATAGTAGCTTCTAAAACCTTTCACATCTTAGACACAAAATGAGGAATACAGAAATGCATTAGACGATGTTAAGAATCTGAAAGCAGTGAATAACATTGCTGAACGTGGTGTCACTATAATGAGAGACTTTGCAAATGTCATAACAACAAATGTCAAACAAAGGGAGTATCTTCTCAGAGTGTAAAGATGCAGCTTTGACAGCTTTGAGAAACAAACTCTTAACATTGACTGTGTAAATGTCATTATCATATACACTTCTTGATCGAGTCGACCCGTGAAAACATGTTAATCTCAAATTTATGTCATGAATAAGGCACCTTGAGTGTGAGAAGACGAACTTTGCGATATTTCTGAAAACTTCTTATACAAAATGTTCCATTTCTTGTTACAAGACTATGTACAAGAAAGAAAGAGGAAAAAAAACACTTTTATTTCATTCCAATTTTGTTGCTTTATCTTATTTAGATAAAAAGTTATAGTGTAAAGCATGATCCAAGTTAGTCTGGAACAGGATATTTTGGTTAATTTCAAAGCGGAAAAATTAAAGCACCATTTGCAATGCTTCCCAACATCAGAAATCCATGAAAGTAAGAAAAAATGAAAGTAAGAAAATTTGAATTTTAAACAGGCCCACTATCTCATACAGTACATAGGTATAGGGCCTGTAACTATCTAGATCTTGATACGATCTAGAATCTGTAGGTAATTAGCAAAAAAACGGGTTGAGAAGCAGAAACCCGCAAATCCTGACAACCTCGAACCATTTTAAGCCACAAATTTAAAACGTCAGCTGAGTATTTGCACCTCAAGTTGATATCTAGTTTAAATCACTGCAAAAGTAATTCACTTAAACCCCCTTTTTGCTTCAAGAGGTCATAAAATTTAGGAAACTTATAGATATCCTTTGCACCGTGCTGCATGAAGCTTCAGGAAATGTGCATGGTGTAATTAAAAATTTGGTAGCAAAAAAGGCTTAGGAAACACAAGCCATGCCTCTGCCAAAAAATAAGCAATGACCTTACCTTTAATCTAATTAATTACTCTCTAAATTTTAAGAAATCTTATCTTTTCCATCAAACTTCATAAAAAGGTAGAGCATACAAGATCAGATGATGATCAAGTTATACACAAAAATGAAATTAAGTCAGATATTTCTTTGCACTCAAAATATTGCTTAATTTTTGTAAAAAAATATTATGAAACAATAAGATATCTATTAAAATTATGAAACAATGGTTGTGTTGTAATTGATAAACAGGCTGATAAAAATTTCCTTACCTGAGAAGGCTATTTCAGCTAAGACCTCCTCTGAGCCGGCCTCTAACAAAGTCTTAAACTATTTCTGGGCCTTTTATTTCAGTGACTTCTGGCTCTTGCTTTCATGAGGCTGAATGGTGTTGCTGAAGAAATCATCTTCCTCAACCTCATTACTCATAGTAAAGCTGACTTCCTCACTGGTCTTCCTTAGAGCTGACTCAACGGTGGCCTCCATAGGCTTCTTTATCTTTGTGAGCTGGCTGTGATTCTAATTTTGTATACAAAACAAGTGAAGTCTCGGGAGAATGGCAGTAGTCAAGTGGCACTGATATGTTTCTTGGAAAAGGCCAAGCCTTTTCATGATATCCTACTAGCCGATTATTGCATGTACAAGACAACTGTACCAAAGAAGAGATTTGAATTCCCCCCCTTTATCACAATGACGGTAGCTGCTACAGTTGTCAAAAAGCTCTTAAGATAGCCCAAGACCTCTTCCTGTTTCTTAGCCAAGGCCTTGGCAAAATCTATGTCACTTGAGCGTACTTCTTTCCAAAGTTTATTTAAGAAACAGTGAGTATTTGAAGCTTAGGTGGCGCTAACACTATGTAGAAAGCTCTCCACTACTTCTCCATCCATTTTTTTGAAGAGAGCAAAATGATAGTAGTGGGGAGTGCATCCGTTACTTTTGGGATCACCTCTTACTTTTCACTTCAACTGCACTTCTGTTTTCCAGCTATGTACGCGTCTCTGGTTGTTCCGTAGCGCCTATAACTTGGATATTGCCTATCTTTTAGCCATGTTGAATTGAGGGTCGGAAGGCGACTTGTCGGCATCCTTCCGGACTAAAAATTTGAACATTTGAGCGCTCACTTCTTATAAACAGACAGGTTTTGAGTAACTTAAGGGAACTCGCCAAACATGGCCTAGAAGGAGATGTATTGCATTTCATCCAGACGCCTAACCTGGAGATCAAGGTGCCGTTCTATATTTGTTACAACTTTCACGTCCGATTGATTATCAATCCCAGAAATGTCAAGAGTTCAACTTCTGGGTAGAACTGTATGTGCTTACAATTTAAACAAGAGGCTATTGTTGCCCATTAATGTCCTTGTAAAAATCACATGTAGGTTGAGGTTGCATTGGGTGAACAGCAGGGATATTATGAGAAAATTAAAGCTGTAGTATCAGTATTAGTGGGACTTGTTCCCCCTTACTCATACGCCCGTGTACATACTCAATGCCTTACGTACATACTCCTTCACCCACAGTATACACGGGCTAATTTCTACATGGGTCGATTAGAAAAATAAAATTTAACAGACAATCATTTAAGTTTAAAGCCTTCAACCTAGTGCTCTTTTGTAGACGATATATATATATATATATATATATATATATATATATATATATATATATATATATATATATATTGTGAGTAAAGATGAAAAAAATAAAACAGAAAATAGAAAAAAATCTGTATTATAATTTACATATGAATTAAATCGTAAATGAAAATTAACTTTCCTTGATGTCCAAGTAACATCAAGTGAAAATAAGTACATAAGTGAAGTGTAAACAAAACCAACACATTCTGCAAGTTTACCTAACGGAAAAGAAAGAATGTCCAGAAATATACAAAAAAAGTATCATACGATCATAAATCAGATGCGCATACAAATGCAGCTCTTTATTGGTCTTATTCCATAAAGAAATTTAAAGAATAAAGCAATTACTAATTAACAATGGTTTCTCTAATGGTATGGTATACAAAAGAATGAAAACGTTTTTTCAAAACTTAACAATAAAAAGGAAGATAATAAGAAACCTCCATAAAAGTCTTCTATAACAACCTAATGAGTGAGTCATATAAAACAGACGAAAGAAAACTGAAAAATATTATACATCGAAATACAAAATGCAAGAATCCGGAAGAAGAAAAGTTACAACTGATAATATACGAAAAAACAAAGAAAATTATCAAAACCAAAGAAATAAAATCTTGCAATGTAATTTCCGAATTCAACTGCCTCCATGAAGATTGTAAGCTTCATTCTTCGAATAAATACATTGGAATGACACCCACATCCTTATATCGTCGACTCACCATACACTTGCAAAACCGCGCCATCAAAAATCACTATTTAATACAACACGAAACCCATCTTTCAAGAGAAACTTTAGCGGATAACACCATAATAAACGGAAAACTGATCGCACCCACCTTCACATGATAGAAGCTATCTTAATCCAGAAAGAGCGACTAAGGCTAAATAGCCAAGAGACGGCTATTTATGTTGCGTTAGGCGTACATTTAATGATTTACTAGTTTGCCCAAAGTATTGCTTAGGGAAAACTGAACAATCAACAGAATAAACCACACTATACTGTGGATTGTTCAGTTTACCCTGAGCAATACTTTGGCCAAACCGGTAAATCATTAAGTGTACGCTTGGCGCAACATAAATACAATATTAAGAGGGGAAAAACAGCAGCGCTTTCCTTGTCCATTTATCGGAAAATAGTCACCCTATCAATTAGAATTCGGCTAAATTTATTTACAAATCTGATGATTTTATTCAAAGAAATATTGTTGAATGGTCATTCATTAATTCCTCGCCTGATTTTAATATTTACCCTGGTCTCTTTAAATTAGACCCTGTTATTAAAAGACTTATTTACATATAACGAAATTGTCCATTTTAAATCTTAGCCCTTTGATTTATTAATTTAGTTATGTCTCTCTTGTTTATTCTTATGTATTCACAATCGGGTATGTATGTACTTAGTTTAGTCACATAAATGTCTACATTCTTTGCGCACAGGTTGGAATTTTCCGGAAGTAGACCTTATCTATTTGGTTTAATACTTCACATCCGTCCTTATTTTTCTATTTTGGGCCCTTTCGTTGTACATGGACGAGGCATTGCTCTTCTGTATCTCATATATATATATATATATATATATATATATATATATATATATATATATATATATATATATATATATATATATACTAGCTTTGTAAAATCTTTCGATATTCCTTGATAATGAACTGAACAAGTTCGAAAGTACTTGGAATCCGCCTTTCATTTTCCTGTGAGATCTTTTGCATTTATTGTTCTACTCACGCGCTCCTTAGTGAGTTTTTTCATATATATATATATATATATATATATATTTATATATACGTATAGTTGGGCAGTAAATTCTCTTCGTAACATATTTTTTTAACGGAGAATGCGAATTTAGCGTTATATATATATATAATTCTTCATTATTTCTCCTAGAGTTTCAATTTAATGTTTTGTAAGAAGAACTAAACGAACAAGGCGGGTCCATTTTTATATTTTGTTTATTTTATTTCTCAACTTTTGGGTTTTCACACAACTCATCCTCAGGAGTAATAAATAAAACGATAAATCAGTAAAAAAATAGTCTAAAGCTAGAACTCTATATTCCACGAAATTCAATAGCATCAAAACGTAGAAAAATGCATTTAATATACTAGGAAAAATTCAGTCAATAATTAATAGATGAAAAATGATAAAAGTTAAAATGAACATTACAGTAAGGAATTTCTAAGCCCCCCCCATAAAATTGCTAAAAGGTCATTAAAATAGCAATTACCCCCAGCATAGCAACATCAGAAACTAACATAGGTACAGAATCTAAAATCAACGACCTAGAATCTGATCGATACACATTTATTAGCACATTTTCATCGGAAATTCATCTGAAATTCACCGGAATTTCATTTTGCTTAGTAAAGGACTGCGAGCACCGCTAACAGAACCCAGCCAATTTGGAAGCCTTAGATGAATTTTAGTTCACATTTCGAAGAAGCGATAAATACTTTTACATCGCAAAAGTAATAACTAAATGAGGGCTTAAGCAACTCACTGCTCCCGTCCATCATACTGCGTGGGAACCTGCTCGGATGTCTGCCATTCATTAATTTCGTCTTAACTATGCAACTATGCCGGCCACTTGGACTGACATAATTAAGGATCGCTGGATGCAACATCAAACAGGAAAAGTTCCATAGCATCCAGATGTGCTTTGTGTGTTACCAGTTAGAAACGCACACGACGAAGAACTGCCCCGAAAAAGGAAAACTGTGGTGCAGCGAATACGCCACAGAAGGCCCCTGCTACGATACCTGCCAAATCACAGAGAAAAAATGTGTGAACTGCAAGGGCGGACATAGGACGATGACCCTAAACTGCCCAAAGAGGAAAGACATTATAAAGAAGATGAAATAAGAAGAAAAGAAGAAAAAACTAAATACGTACGCGAGAACAGTGAAGAAAAGCGAAAAGACGCAACCATCGATGGCATCCCCATCCCAAATGAACTTCACCAATGACCTCACTGCAAAAATCGTGATTTGCATTACACATGCAAACGTAGCTAACGCTGTAAAGCCTGGGTGCTATAACCAAATCCTAAACGCGGTACTGAAGGCAAACAACCTCCCTTCGGTCCTTATGCCCGCAAACCCTGAATGCTGCAAGGTATTCAAGGAGTCAGTCATTAGAAGCAACGCGACATTGGGAAGCTAGTCATTGCTGTCGGGTACCAGCTGCCGAGGAGAGGATACTTACCGATCCATTTTCCCGCTGGACTATTTAGCAGAATAGCCCCCAATATATTAATGGGGAATCTGAACGCCAGATGTCGGGAATCCGGCTACAGACCTTCAATGGAAATGGAGGGTGTCTAGACACTATGCTAGACAGAAACATGGTCCAGCGGACAGGCCCGGACTTTCCCACCTTTGTCCAAGGAAAAAGTGCCACGAAACCAGACATATGTCTGCCCAATCATCAGCTGCCTTCAATTACTACATGGAACCAGTCCAGGTACTATGTAGCGACCATATAGGGATCCTACTCACCATCAACAGGAACCCTAACCAGGTCCCAATTGTAGTTAGAAAAGACTACAGAAGAGCTGACTGGGCACGGTACGCGCATCTTCTCAAGGCCTACCATCCTCCCAACCTAGATGAGGCAATTCTCGAGGAGATCGACGAGGCACTCGGCGACCTTAATAACCATCTCATTAACGTGGATAGGGCTTGTATCCCGAAAACCCAGTATAAGTCCATCTCAACCTACAGGTGAACTGGATACATGAAAGAACTGTATCGTGAGTTGAGAGTAGTATATGAAATCAACATCAGAAAACCAGTTGATCCTTGAACAACAGTGGAAGCGTTGGGACGATGCTATCGAGAGCCTTCATCAAGATGTATCTCTCAAAGATTTTTGGTATAAAATCAGGCGTCTCAAAGGATCAACTGGGAAAAAGAAGAAAATAGAAACATTAAAGGAGGACGGAACCATCGAAACAGAAGAAAGAAGAATAGAAGAAATATTCAGACGTTATTGGGAAAACTTCTTCAGTATATATGAAGGAGTAAACGAAGATTTTGATATAGAGTTCGAGAACAACATTGTAGACGAGCTAAACACACAAATACAAAGACAACGCGACGGAGGCGCCGAGATCACCGAAGAAGAACTACTCGGCACGCTCCACTCATCACATCAGAAAGCCCCAGGACAATCGGAGCTTACGAAACTAAACTTCGAAAAGGCACCAGCGAACGTCTTCGAGGGAATAAAAATAATTTTCAACGTATGTCTAAACCCGGGATACTTTCCCGATGCTTATAAAACGGCAAAGATGATCTTGCCAAAGCACGGAATGGACCCAACGTTGAGAGAGAGCATCGGCCAATTTTACTTTTAAAATTTGGCGGGAAGCTCTTCCAGAAGATCCTCAACCCAAAACTGGTGTCTCACCTGGAGGATAACTCCCTTTACAACCCATGTTAATAGGGGTTTAGAAAAAGGCGAAGTAAGGAGATGGCGATAAACGTCATCACGGAAAAGTTTGCCCAAGCCGAAGGGGAAAGGAGTTACGTGGACATTGTTTGTCATGATGTTTCAAAGGCGTTTGCTAAGGTGTGGTAGCGGGGTATGCAGTTTAAGATTCTACGGCTGAGCCTAAGTGAAAACTTATAAAGAACTCTCTTTGACTTTGTCATGGAGAGAGCGGCGTAGGTCAGTTTACAGTGCACGGATGGACCGAGGTTTCCACATAATGCGGGTGTCGCAGGTGCGGGGGGGTCTTTCCCCCCCTCTTTCCTCGATATACACCGCAGAAGTCCCAGCCCCTGTATACCCCTCGTCCCTCAACATTCAATACGCCAATGATTTCAACCAGATAATCGCATGACCATGGAGGAACGCGCCGTGGCAAGCTCGCATGACAGAGGTAGAAATTGAAAAGTTGAACAAGTACGAGGCCCAATGGAAGATCAGAACCAACCAAGAGAAATTCAAAGTAGTCCCCATTGGCAGGAGACTACTCGCAGATGTCAGGGTGAGGGATAGACGCTATCCCTACACCACGGAGTGCAAAGAACTAGGAATTAAAACTACTCCATCCAGGTACAGGAAGCACGTCGATGATAGGATTTCTAAAGCCCCAGTCGCAGTCAGAACTTTGTATATGTTTCGAAATATACGTGAAAGCAACAAGAAAAAGATCTACAACGGTCTTGGTAGATTTATGTTGCTATACCCCGCTTCCGCCCTCCCTTATGTCTCAAAAACACAAAAGAGGAGAATCCAAACAGTGCAAAATAAATTCGTGTACCTAATTACGGGTACACACAGGCGGGAAAGAAGACGTCAAGAAGATCTGCAGAGGGAGGCGGGGTTAAGACTCATTAATAAAGTCATAGAAGAACAGAGTCGGAAAATTTAAGAACTTGTTAATTAGGACTGGATGAGATTATCAATTATACGATTAACCAGAACAGAAGAGCTATATGTCGCGCCAGATTTCCAAGCTCTGCTAGCATAGTGATGGCGATGACGAAGTGCCATTCTACGCATGAGGAGAATGTAAAAACCAAAGACCATCCAAAATGTGACAACAAACCAATCAAGAAAACAAACTTTATTCAAGAAAATCAACGATTTTGACCAACGCACACCGAACAAGACTAGCAAACCAAACGTGAGGCGAAGAAAGAAGGCAAAAAGAAACAAAACACTGATATACGCTAAGAACAAAAAAAATAAAAACAATGAACACTAAGCGCATATTTAAAGTAATATATTACAAAACAACAGTAAATGCACATTACATACACCAAAACATTAAAAATGATTAAGACAAATGGCTTGAACACCATAAAATAAGAACCATAACGAAAACAACAAAGGGAACACATGACAATAACATTAATGAAAGTGATAGACCTGACCACCAGGCGCCTAGTATCTCTTTGCACCCTACCACACTTCTTTCTTTTTTCACCACTTGTCTATTTTCACCTATCAGTCCACACACGCCTTGTTTCTTCTCCCTTTTGCATATACACACAATTACATCAATCGAAATCGAACCAAATTTGAAATCTAACGCAAAATAATTCTTAAAATCATTACAATATAGAAACAACTGTAAAAAACTAAAAATTTACTTTAACTTTCATTGTTAATTCCCAAAGCAAAGTGAAAATAAGAAGGGTTTAGATATTAAATAAAGCTCGGTTCTTGTTGTTCTGGACAATGGAAAAGAGATCAGGTCATTATTCAAATTGATGTTGTAGTATTTTATATAGATAGATTCTTTAGCACGGAGCGTAAATGTGTGTAGATATACATATATGGCAAATTTTAGAGTAGTAATATAATTTATGGACACATCTGGTTTACATTCAATATTAGCTTTTTAGGTCTTTGCTTACAGCTGGGGCAAATAAATCAAGAACAAACTATAGGACCTCAACGCCGTAATAATTTTGACTTTCACCTCAAAATTTTTCCCAATACTTGAGTTATTGGTGAATTCAATTTGAAAATTATTTTTGAAGTAGAACACCTTTAAAATATCGGTTAGACGATTATGGAGTAAATCGTTAAATGTGGTAATATCAAGGCGCAAAACATACCTTGTCTTTTTTAAAACATTAAATGAAGAAATAAGATACAAAATGAAGAGAAATTTCTTAATGCAACGTTTAACCAAGGATAAAGGGTAGCCATTCTTTTTACAAATTAATCATTTAAATGATTGAAGGCCGTGAAGATATTCTCGGCGTTGACGAATTCCGACTAAACCCTCACTCTCGTACCCCTCATGCCCCAGCATTAATCGTTTGCTCTATTGCTTGATGCAGGCATCGCACCACAACACACTTTATTAATACTAATGAATCTTAATTCTCGCTCGCTTATTTTTTTTCTCGTCCTAATAAGAATTTATTTCTGAAATTTTGAAAAAATAATAATTTTCTAAATTAGATAAAAATTAATTTAAAACTAATTATTAACATACCAATTATTGTTTCAGCTCTCTTCCTATTATTTATTTTATCAAACGAAATTGTCCTCCAATAAATGTTTGCGTTAATGAAAGAAATATTGATAACACTTCTACACCGGAGAATTTTGTTTAGTAAAGTATAATCGAAAAACAATTCCAAGTATCCTCAATTTTGGCTTATACACTTAGGCGAAAGCGACTCTTGTTCCGTTTGATAAAATACGGACAAAAGTTATATGTGAGCGTGGCTGAGTACTGCAAGAGAAATCATTATTTTCTCTTAAGAAATGTAGTTAAGAAATTGACAAAATACTCATTAGTAGCAGATAATGCAGCAGCAAAAATTGGATAAGGACAGATAAGCAGAGGTTTTTAGGCAAGGTACTGGATGGGGAAGGATTGATGGTGGTCGTAGGTGAAGGAGTAATGAGAGAGTTGGGAATTAAATCACGATAGTAACTCTTCTTAGAACCTTTGCTTCTACTCACTATATTATCATTTTTATCTTCCTGGATAAGGGCAGATAAGTAGAAGTGCAATGCGAGGTACTGGATGTGGCAGTGGTAGAGTTATGATTGATGGTGGTGGTAGGTGTAGGAGTAATGAGAGAGTTAGGAAATGATTTATGATAGTAAATCCTCTTGGAACCTTTGCTTGTACTCACTATAATATCATCATTATATTCCTAAACACTAGAACTTTCGGTCACTAAGATTTGTTACATATTCAACTATCCTTATTGGGCCAGTGAATAACCATCAGAAATTTAAAATAGCCCATTAATTCTCTCAAATTTTAGTGTGCTGAAAGTTGCTAAAATTACAAGTTAAATGGAGAAAAGAGGCTTATAAAGTAATTGGCAAAAGTAAGGTAAAATAGAGATGTGTTGAATGGGTAAAAGCAAGGTGGTTTCCAGCTAGTTTCAGAGTAAAAGTGACACTCAGCCTTTGGTTGGGGACGTCCCGATCGTCCAAGTGGCAGACTGTGGCCGAGATTCAATTATCTAATAGGAATAAATATTCAGAATGAGTACAATTTCCATAGACACTTGATTTAAGGGATAGGTTGCTGGGGGACTATCTTAACTCGAGTGATATAATTGGGTTTCTTGAGTACCATGTGGAAGTACTTATTTCGAAAGCTCATTTTCAGATGAAACTAGCATAATCCTAGCAAAAATGCCTCGCAACTGTGCCTTCTAACTGAATAAGATTTTGGGGTTCATACCTACACGATGAGGATAGTAAACATGGGAGTATTATTCTCCCTAAGACAAAGTTAGGCCTAGAGAGTTACACTAAAATCCTGAGAGAGTTTTGGCGCTTAAAATCCGAAAGATTTAGTTGTAAATAACTTCCCGATAAGGCATAGAACTTGGCATGGCTGGTGGGAAATAAAATGAGATCCGTCACTAATTCAGATTGTACTAGACTCAATAAATCTACTCAATAATTCTACTCAGTGGTAAACCAGTTTCTCTGACTGGTTTGGTAACATAAAGCAGAGTATAAATAATACCCGGCATTATAGATACAGAGGAAATTACACGATTTTAAATATAATCTTCATTTGGCTTCACCTAAGTTGAGTGAATGTCTTTGAGTGTCTTTTACAGAGAATCAGAGTACGAATAATTTGTACCTGAAACCATTATCTATTTTTTAAGTAACACGAAACTTTTCGACACCGTCACTAGAAACTTATTGTAAATAAGTTTATAAAAAGATAGTGAGCTGAAAGAAAGTGAAAGCTTGTAAAAGAAGTCAAAAAGGACTACTTGGAGCGTTAACAACAGGTTAACTTACGACAGTAAAAGAATCAAGACTTGCATAAGCCCTAGATTCCTTGATGCACAAATTTTTAGTTGCGTGCGAGTCTAGTCGCGGGCAACTATGTACATCTCACTATGTCTGTCGGTCGGGTTCCGTTTTCTTTTTTTTTGTTTTGGTAATAAGATTGTAACTATTCAGCCGATTGTAACGAAATCGAAAGCCTTATGATGTTTTACATTTTCTTTCGAATGATATAATTGCCAAGGTCCTCCAAAGGTTAGCCCGGCAATTATTTTGTTTTGTAAATAACATCGTAACTATTTGGCAGATTCTGACGAAATATGAAACCCTTATGTTGTTTTACATTCTCTTTCGATTGGTATAATTGCCAAAGTCCTCCCAAGGATAGTCCGGGAATTATTGAAAGTTTTGAAGGTTGTAGACTCATAAACCTGAATAAGTAAGAGCACGCGACTTTTTGGTCAGCAGACCTTGCTAGGCTCAGAAAACCTCCGAAGTAGCTCGATCTAGCATGCTACTTCTTTACTTTGCCGGGGCAATATTTCCTCCCTAACTGCAATGAACTTCTATTCGAGTACGCCAGTTTCAAGGGTGTGCGATGAAGTTAATTGTTCAAAATAGGGTTCCGATATCTATTTTCGGTTCTTTTTAGTGGATAATGTGGTTGAGTGTTGATATTAATTACTTGAACATTCTGCCCAATGACATAGGTGTTTCGTTTTTCTTCTAAGAATATTCTTTGTGTATAAACAGAAGGATAAAATTGCTTCTTCTTCGGTGAGAGAAAAAGTCAGAAGTAATTTCAGTTTATTTACAAAAAATAGAAATACATATAAGTGTTAAAGAGAAATTAAACAGAAGGAACCCAGAATTGCAATGTATAAAGGAAAAGGGATAAAATAGCAATCGATAACAAATAATTGCAAAGGAGAGCTAATTATTAAAATGAATACAGGGGGTTAGAAAATGAATGCAGGGGGATTAGCAATTCATTGCACTAACTGAAATTTGGCTCGTGAGGGAGGTATCGGGGGCAATGATGGAGTGAGTTCTACTTCATGAAGTGACTGCAATGTAAGAGTGAAGTTGAACAAGGGGTGGAGGGCGGACTGCAGAATAGTAGCGATTTGAAACTCTGGCCTGAGCAGAACGTTAGCAGAAAGAAGAAAATAACTCTTAAGTGAGAGTGAACAACGACATTTTTTTCTACTTAACTTATATCATCTCTGCTCCCAGACGTCATTCCTCGTATCATAACTTTCATATTAAATCAGTTTCATCTGTTGAGAACAGTATTTATAAGGCTTTATACTACACTAATACTCGATATGTAATCATTTTAATTAATGTTACTAAAGTATTTTGTAAACTTTGCTTATCATAAAATTTGGATCTTGTAAATATGATGCATCCCAAGGTTTTTTCGATCCTAAAATAAACTAACCTATTCTAGATTCGGTTGGGTGAGGTTAGGTTAGGTTTTTATATAAATTATAAAAGTATAATATGAAGATTAAATTAACTTTTCTTCTAAAGTAGCTTAAATTTCACCTCGATAACCGACTCGAACTAATAGCATCATTTAAATGAAACGAACAATCAGGATTAATTGGAATATCTATATATAGATTCACTTATAAGAACTTTCCGAGATACTTTGCCTCTGCTATGACTATTTACCTAATTACGTTCTTAAAGTGTGTGAATGTGAAAATTAGTCTTAGAAGTTATAGGAAAGCGTGGAAATCTGAATTAAGTGTAGAGAGATGGGTGCAAAAAAGAACTATTGGGATGAAGTTGATGAAGTGAAATTGCCTTTCCCAAATGAATTGGATTGTCTAATTGCCTGATCAAACAAAGCTGAGCACGTCGGACCAAAGTGTGCAAATGGAATGCTCCAGTTGAGCTCGAAATTCAGTATGAGAGAACACGTGTCTACTTCCTTTTTATATTATTCTATCTTTAGTATGTTCCATAATGTATATAATTATTCCTTTGGGATATCTTATAATATAAAATCAAGTAGAATATATTAAAATACTTGTTTATTAACATTCATAGTAGCATGTATTATTCTTAGTCATATATAGTTGTGGACATTATTTTTATATTTATTATATGATTTTTAACTTTGATTCACGATATAAATTGCATTGTATTTAGTTATGGTCGATACCCCTACTTTCTTATTAGTTTGATAACACTGTGTAACACGATTTTTGTCTATGGGTAGTAACTGTTATTTTCTCTTTACTTGTATCAAAAATACATGAAAAAACACTTATTTATTTGAAATTTCACTTTTGTGTCCAGCATAATGATATCTATATGAAATTTACCTATTCCTTCTGGAAGGAAGTGGCGAATTTGAACTTTCATTTGCATAAAGTAGAAACAAAACGACATGATAAACACATGACATTTATTTATTCTAGAATTAAATAAGTGAGACAATTAAAATATTAAGAATGAGTAGTTTTCCATGATTAACGCTGATACTGTAAATTACTTTAACGAATCAGCCCCCATATTTTTATTATATGATCCTTGATAGAGGCGTTCAAAGTCCAGTGGATCCTGGTGAAAGCGCTCGCCATGCTCCTCCTCGGAGTACGCTCCCATGTTCTCCTTAGATTTATCAAGATGAACGTCGAGAATATGGACTTTCAGTGACATCTTGCAACCTATCTTGCAGTAGTTACTCACCAAGTTCTCAACAAGCTCTACATAGTTCCCGGCTTTTTGATTACCTAGGAACCCCAAAACCACTGCGATAAAGCTGTCCCACGCTGCTTTTTTCGTCCTAGTGAGCATCTTGAGAAACTCCTTGAATTCCATGATCTTTTTTATTTGTGCACCGACCAAGACCCCGGCTTCCACCTTTGCCGCAGATAGCTTAGGGTAGAAATCTTGGAAATACTTGAAAGCTGCAGACTCCTTATCTAGTGCTCTGACGAATTGTTTCATAAGGCCCAATTTTAAGTACAGAGGAGGATACAGTACTTTTTGGGGGTCCAACAAAGGCCCTCATTTGACGTTATTTCTCTCCACACTAAACTCGGTTTGTTGTAGCCAATCCTGCTGATAGTAGTGCCCCAGGGTGTCCCTGCTATCCCAAAGGCAAAGATAACAACGAAACTTGGTAAAGACTCCTTGGAGACCCATCATGGAGGCCACCATTTTGAAGTCATCTATAACCTCTCAACCGTACTCTTCATATTTCAATGCATCTAGCAAGACCTTGACACTGCTGTATTCCTCTTTTAGCTGGACCGAGTGAGCAAGGAAAAGAGATGGTTACATGTTCAGGTTATGAAGCAGCACTGCTTTGAGGCTCCTGGACGAGCTTTTAATGTAGAGGTTCCACTCGTTGTGGTTGCAGGCGATTCCAATTGACCCCTAACATACCGGTCACATTGTGACAAAAGCAAAGCTCATCTTGACGTGTAAAAAAGCTTTAAAAACACTGGTGACGCTTTCTCTGACCTGATATTTGCACACGGTCATCTAACAAATCCCGCTGCTTGAGTCTCGAAGTTAAAAGCTCAGCATTGGAATTTGTGAGACCAAGATCTCTGACAAGGTCGTTGAGATATTTTTGGTTGGGGTAATATGGGTTTCTAGCCTCGGTTGCACCTCTGTAATCTGAAACAATGACTTTATCCTCTTCTGAACTGCTCTTCCTTTCTACAAATGTTGCTCTCTTTTTGGAGGAGTGGGTACTGGGAGCTCAGAACTGTGTGGCACTGGCGCAATAGATTACTGAAAGTCTGGATACATGATAACAGGAACATTTTTGCTTGCTCGACGTTTAGAAGGGTTGATTATGCATAAAAAGCAATTGCGTGAGTGGTCAACTGGTTCCCTCCAAATTCGTGGGATTGTGAATTTCATAGCTCTCAAAATAAAAACATAAGTATAAATATACAAATATTTTTCACTTAGTGTTATTAGAAATGTTAAAAAAATCCAGTATCTAAATAAACAAAACACATTTTATGTATATATATATATATATATATTAACTTCCAGAGTTCTTTTGCAGTGCTCGCTTGTCTTGTTCTCCGAATGACATGCTGAAATATGTCTTGTAGGCCTGACACATTTTAGCAGATCTCTCAACAGAGTACTTTGTCGCTCTTGTCTTAACAAATTTGCCACAGACATGGCAAAATGTTTCTGTCGGTTGCTTACAAGTTTTTGATGCCATGTGTGACGAATGCTTCTATCAATAATGAGTGAAAATGCCTGCTCTTTAACGGCTAGAGTTAAACTCATCTGTTGAGTAGAGATTCTTTGTATTTATACGTTGCCAGAATGTTATAGAAATTCTTCAAACATATAAAAATTTTTCGAAAGTTCTAGAAAGTTTTAGAGTTTATTTTTCGCCAAATTTGTGTTGAATCTATGTGCAATGTAACACAACTGCAATTGCTGTCCAGGTCGCAAAAAAACCCAAAATATAAGGGAAATAATAGCTATTACTACTGTATTACTGTTTCTATAAGTTTTTAAATACAGTATATTATGTTTATATTATTATCTCTCTCTCTCATAAAGAAAGTAGAGAGAGGTGACGCCCCCTTGTCGCGGGAAGAGAGCTTGTGCATACCCTTGACTTTTCGAGCTATGTCGGCGGGGGTACCTATCTTCTGGCACCCCTGGCAGGGTTTCCCTTGTCGATTTGGTCTGAAATTAGGTTCCAGACTAAGTGCGTCTTTGTCTTTTTTTATCCTACTCTGTCCTTCATCTTTTTTTAAAAATTAATCCTATTTCTTCTACTTATACAAAAAGAAAAAAACAACAAAAAAAAACAACCCCTATACCTATCATGTCACTCTTACCCTTTTTTCATCTATCTACATATAAGGACCTGGCAGCTACCTCACGCGTCAGAAGAGAGGCTTTGGAACCTCTATAAACAACGCCAATCGACGCTCACTGGTTGCGAGAGACTAGGACTTGAGGGATCTTAGGCGTTGGGGCACGATGAATGGGATGAGGGTAGTGCCTCGGGAACCCCTTTCCTGGCGCATAATTATTGACCATTCCCAGTGACCGTTGACGGGTGCCTCTGGTAGCATTGGTCCGTGGTGACGGCCCTTTGTTCCCATGTTGGTTGCCAGGTCAACAAAAAGCCTTGGGTTGAGTCTCTTGGTGTGGCGGGATATCCACTGAACGCTGCTCCGAGATCATGGCCGTCGTGAAGGGAACTAGTAGGAGTTTAGTACGGGGTGTGCTCCGTTGTTCACCTGGTGAGAAATCGATGGCCCCTTCGGGGACCGTCAGTGCTGCTTGGTTGGGAGCCACGGCACGCCAAGGTTTGACGACTCGGTCGGACGAACAGCAGCACAAGGAGCGTGCCTTCTGAAAGAGCCGAAACCTCTCTGATCGATAGGCGGGAGCGACTCACGCGGGACGAACTCACCACCCACTTTCTTTTTTATTAAGTGGTCACAAAGTATTCAGAGATATAAAGTGTTCAGCATGACTGGAAAGAAAGGACCTGGTGCGTTAAAGTATACCTGCTCGACATGCCAAAAGGACAAGTGGTGCGTAGATTTTCCGGAGATGTGTTTCTCAAAATGCCAACCTGGAAGTATCTGCACGGACTGCGTCCTAAGGGCAGAACTTCAGGACCTTAAGGAACTTTTTAAATCTTCTGAAGAAAAAACACGACGGCTGGAAGAAAAGGTGAAAATCCTCGAGTCTGAGCATGTGACTCAAATCCGTCATCTCGAAGCCATCATTGCAGAGATTAAAGCCACCAATGGACAGCAACAGCAACAAGAAACTCCCAACGACGCGGATGGCTCCTCTGTTGGGCCCTCATGCACCGCCTCGATAGAGATAGGCCAACCATCCGACGTCCCAGAGCCAGCAGCTGCTGGGGTTACTCAGGGCGTCAAAAAGAAGAAAAGGAAGAGTAAGAAAGGAAAAACAGAAGAGAAAGTAGAAACGGAAGAAAAAACGAAGAAGAAAAAGAAGAAAAAACCCAAAAAGTGGGGAAGAAAGAGGAATCGAAAGAGCCCATACTGAAAGGGAAGCCTCTGTCCTCTGAACCCAAATGCGCGAGGGTCATCGTGATCGGTGACTCCCAAGCGCGGGATCTACAACCCTTGCTAGCGGCCCGCCTTCGCACCAGTGTGAAGGTAAGCTGCCTTCCAGGAAAGGGGAACGGAGAAATAAGGGTGGAGGCTGAGAAATCTCAGATCTCTGAGAACTCAGTAGTTGCCCTTATGGCAAGTGGCAACGATCTCTACCTACGAGGAGGCAATGTAGGCGCCAGTGGGAAGATCCTGACCACGGTTATGGGAGGAGTTGACGACTGTGGGCTAAAAACTCGCAGACGTGTCGTGGTCGGGATACTCCCAAGACGAGGTCCATCCCGCAATGCTCACGCGAGGAACGTCTCCATACACCAACGCCTGGGAGATCTTTGTACGGCGGAAGGAGTCTTTTTTGTAGACCCCTACCGCACCTTTTACGGGAGAAATGACCTGTAAAAAAGGGACGGAGTGCATCTTTCCTTTAAAGGGAAAGCTGCACTCGCAAACATGATCCAGGATGTTGTGGAGCGGACCCAGAGAAGTGTCAGACCCCGATTAAAGGAGGACGTACGCCAGTACACCCGTGTTACTCCAGGAACGACCTTTTCTGAAGTCACAAAGAGTGGAGTGATCCCGCCACAGAGAAAGAAAGCAGGAAACGGAAGAGCGTAGGGAGTCCTACAGTCGGGGACTCCCTAAAAGTTATTCTGTTTAATGCGAGGTCTATCAGAAACAAGTTTCTAGAACTTCGTGGCCTCGTAGCAACAGAAGAACCGGAGATAGTGGCCATAACGGAGTCGTGGATAAAAACATCAAGCCGAGATTTTGAAGGTAAATTCACGATTCCCGGTTACCAGCTCTTCTTGAAAGATAGGCCAGACAGAGAGGGTGGCGGTGTGATGTTGTATGTCAAGGATACTCTCAACTCGACGGATTGCAACATCGTATCCGACCATGAACTTTTAGGTGTTTACCTAGAGATAGGTCCTGCCAAATATAGGACCCTGGTGCTTTATAGACCTCCTGCCCAACTCGTTGAAAAGGACAGAGCTCTGTACCAGCTAATAGGAGAACTTGTGAAAGACAGAGTGTGTATCGTCATGGGTGATTTCAACACACAAGTTGACTGGGAAACCAGAGAACTCTGTGGCGAGAACGCACTACTCCTGGAGTTCACGAACAACGAGTTCCTCACTCAATGGGTGAGAGAGCCAACGAGAGGAGACAATATCCTCGACTTGGTTTTCACCTCTGAAGATGACATCGTTGAGGACCTCTCTGTTGGCGAAGAGCTCGGTGGCAGTGACCACCGACTAATTAGATTTGTAGTCAAAGTCCCCAAGGCAGAGCCTGCAACTAGTAAATTAAGGAAACTGGATTTGAGAAGAGCAGACTTTGCTGGTCTACGCGCGGGACTGACTGACGCGAGGCTAGAAGAGTGCGATGCTGTTGAAGACTCTTGGAACAGTTTCAAAACCACATTCATGAGTCTTCAATCGCGTTGTATCCTTCTGAAATGCCCCCGTCGGTCTTCTGTTCAACCAAAGTGGTTTAATCGAGAAATCGGGCAACTGCTTAGGGAGAAGAGAAATGTGTACCGGCAATCAAAGATCTCGGGTGACTTTGACGAATACCGGAGGCTAGCCAGGAGAGTAAAGTCCAGCATAAGGGCGGCTAAGCGGTCTGAGGAACTCCGAGTGGCGAGACTCTGTAAAGAGAATCCCAAGGAGTTTTTTGGATATGTTAACAGCCGTAAACCAATCCGTCGAACAATTGGCCCTTTGAGGAAGGAGGAGGGGACATTAAAGCATTCAGATGCAGAAAATGCCAACCACCTCAGCGACTACTTCTCTTCAGTGTTTACTGAAGAGTGTGGTCCCATTTCCCATGACGGATTCCTACTCGGGGGAAAAGCTGGAGGCAATGGACTTCACCGAAGGAGAAATAAAGAAAAAGATCGCTGACCTAATGGACGAATAAGTCCCCTGGACTGGACGGGTTTCTACCTAAAGTGTTGAAAGAAGTGTGCGATGAAGTATCACGACATCTGTGCGCTATCTTTAACATGTCAATCCGGACCAAATGCGTTCCTAGAGACTGGCGTGAGGCGGAGGTGACTCCTATCTTCAAGAAAGGAGACCGTAACCAACCGTCGAACTACCGACCTATCAGTCTGACTTCGATAGTCGGTAAACTGATGGAAAGCATCATGGTGGACAAAGTGACGTCGTATTTAGAGTCAAACCTGCTACTGAGGAGTTCCCAGCACGGCTTCCGAAGGCAACGGTCATGCCTGACGAACCTTGTAGAATTCTTCCACTTCGTTTTCAGTGAGCACGATCGGGACAAGGCGGTGGATGTGGTCTACCTAGACTTTCAGAAAGCCTTTGATAAGGTACCACACCGCCGCCTTCTCCGAAAAGTGCAAGCGCTAGGCATAGACGGAAAGGTAGCCGGCTGGATCGAGAACTTGCTAAGTGGCAGACGGCAACGGGTGGTGGTAAATGGACAGTCTTCTGAGTGGGTGCCCGTTACTAGCGGGGTGCCTCAAGGTTCTGTCCTGGGACCACTACTATTCATCATCTACGTCAACGACATGGACGGTGACATGGTTGCCAAGATTTCCAAATTTGCCGACGATACCAAGCTTGGTATGAACGTTGCAAAGGATGGAAATACTGCCCGCCTGCAGGAAGATCTTGGGAAGATTGGGGAGTGGTCGGACACGTGGCAAATGCCTTTTAACGTGGAGAAATGCAAAGTGATGCATATCGGCCACAGAAACCCCCAATCTCAGTATATCCTTAAGGGCACTGCTCTTGAATCGAGTGACACTGAGAAGGACTTGGGTGTAACAATCACTAGTGACCTCAAGTTCTCGAAACAGTGCATTGAGGCGGAGAAAAAGGCCCAAAGGATGCTAGGCTATATTAACCGCTAGTTTGGTTATCGGAACCAGGAGATTGTACTGTGCCTGTACAACTCCCTTGTCCGACCGCACCTGGAATATGCCGTACAATTTTGGAGTCCTTCATTGCGAAAGGACATCGCGAGATTGGAACGCGTACAAGCCAGGGCAACCAAGCTG
This sequence comes from Ceratothoa steindachneri, assembly GCA_963969495.1. Classification (NCBI taxonomy): domain Eukaryota; kingdom Metazoa; phylum Arthropoda; class Malacostraca; order Isopoda; family Cymothoidae; genus Ceratothoa; species Ceratothoa steindachneri. The sequence goes on from OZ018317.1 coordinate 73,061,898, forward strand.
ATTCCCTCTATCCGACATAAAAGTTATGAGGATAGACTAAGGGAATTAGATCTGTTTTTGCTGGACACCCGTAGACAGCGTGGTCAGCTCATCGAAGTTTTCAAAATACTTCAAGGGTTCGACAATGTTGACTACCGGGATATTTTCACACTGAGTGAGAACAGAACGCGCAATCACGGCTTCAAACTTGAACTGAAGCGTTACAACCGCAATCTGAGTGGAAATTTTTTCACTTACAGTATCTGCGGTATGTGGAACGCACTTCCAGTGGAAGTTGTCAACAGTGAATCTGTTGACCAGTTCAAGTCAAGACTAGACAAAGTCTTGAAAAGTGGCCGTTTAGGGACGCAAAACAATTGAGCAGCCTTGTGCCCGCTCGATTGCTAGTCCAAAGGTACCCTCTTTGAATGGACCGTAAGGTCTCCTAGGGTACCTTCTTTCCTTGTTGTTACTCCTTGGTGTTACTAAACCTTTTATGTATTTTTAATATTTGCATCAAAATAATGTTATTTACCATGAATGGGCTAATTTAAAAAATCAATGTCTTAGCCACAATAGCAAAGTTTGGGGATTAAAATTGACTTTATTTATTTACTAGTCACAAACAATTGGGAAATAACACTTTTAACCCAAGGAAAAGACAAAAGTCACATTTTGTTACACAGGGAAATTATTTTTATCGTATGTTGGAAAGGTGATCGACCCGTGAAAAATGATGCATTTGAGAATAAGATATTTTAGGTCTACGCCGTGACGCAGATTCTTTCAAGGGTAAGAAATGAGATGCCTAATTTGGAACGTAAGCCAAATAGCAGGAGGCCCAATTTGAGACGAAATTTTATCGCTTGGTTATATTAGAGTTAGTCGCTTGCTGCGTCGGAATTTAGGCATCCCAGATTAGGATGTGTTTTGGGGGATAAAGAGAATTATGTGGTCCCTCTCTAAAAAAAAAAATATCAGAAAGTTTGTTTTAAATGAATGCGAATCGCAAAATCGCTGCTTATTTCTTTAAAATTTGGACTATGAGAATAAAACCAGATGTTATCCAATCCCAGTAAATGTGGTCGGGTATTTACGAATGATGTTACCGTATAGAGGAATTTACATACACGCGGCGCAACCCTATTTAAAAAGGGTATAAAAATTGACCCAAGGAAAATAGAGGTGGTATCAAAATTTTGAGCATATATATGTATTAGGCGATCCAATAAGTAATGCAACAATTTTTTTAGATTTGTTCATAATTTTATGGATAGAAATCAAACAACTCTTTGAAGTTTCATTTAAATAAGTATTTATTTATTAATTCATTAAATAATATAATTTCAACCATTTTTTAACACTACCTTATTTTCAATAGACTATTTGTAAAAATTGTTCGAATTTGATTTAAAAAAGTTCTTAAGTGTGCTTTGACCTCTTCTGTTTTTGACATTTTCATTATCTTCGCGTGATTATTTAAATTCCTAAAGAGATAGTAATCTGCTGGGTACTAAATCAGGTGGGTACGGATAAAGGCTCATTGTTTCTAATCGAAATTGTTAAGTTTTTATATGGTATATCTTGCAATATCAGGCGGATCGTTGTTTTTATTAAAGAACACTCTTATTCTATGGATTATTGCCAGACTTTTTTTCTTAAAGTGCTCCATATAAAAGTTCCATCTGGGCACAATAAACCTCTTTGGTGACTGTCTAATTTAGGTTAAGAAGTTCAAAATGGATTATGCCATTCATATCTCACAAAACGCATAAGAGAATCTTTTTCGGCTGGGATATTGCTTTTTACCCATAAGTAAAACTTAGTCTAGAGAGTTTGATATTATAGTGCACATAACGCACTTTACGTCTCGTGTAACATTCTTATTAAAAATGTTTCACTCTCGGGTCGAGAAACGAAAATGAAGATGTCAATAACAGAAGATGTTGAAACAAACTTAAAAAACTTTTTAAACCAAAGTGAAACGATTTTTACAAATATGTTATAGAAAAGTTAATAGAAAGATGGAGAGTAGTCGTAGAAGCTGGTGAAAATTACACTACTTATTAAATTAATAATTAAATGCTTATTCAAACATAAATAACTCAAAGTCTTATTAGATTTTTATCTCGAAAATAATTGCAAACATGGACAAAATTTCGCATTTCTTATCAATTGTCCTAACCGAAGATGTACGGGACCATTTGTGCGTATATCTATTTAGGTTAATCTGAGAGCTCACTCATAATTATTAGAGACTCTAATCAATTAGGGGGTTTGTGCAAACTCATGGACACTGATTTTAATCCAATGGAACTATTATGAAGTTTTATTTTTTAAAAGAAAGTATATCAACCGTTTCATAGTGAATGTATTTGGAACATACAAATATTTAAGTGATTGAAGTAATTCTTTAAAATGTTTATTTAAAATTTTAAGTTTTATCGGCACTCATTAGCTTGACATTTTAATATTTTAAATATCATATCATAATTCAATAATTAAATGATTCCAAGACTACACCTGAATTGATAAGTAAATGAGTTCAGTATATACACCTGAATTGATTCGAACCAACGACTTCACGCGTGCGAAGGGCAGGGGTCACGATGGAGACTGATTTTTAATCAATACGAAAATCTGTTTCTAAACTTAAAAAGTAAACTTGTAACTTACGGTAGTTTCTATCAACCACTCAAGACCACAAACCAGTCCAAATTAGCTAGGCAATGGGGATCGATTATATCGTGAGGAAAATGATTATCTAAGAAATGTCCCTGAAACGCTATCACTCCCCGGAGCTGGTCGTTTACCACACCGTCATCAGTCCTTAGCAGGGCTCAGGAACTATCCTGTGGCCAAACATTTGTAGGGCTAGATGCACCTTTGTTGGAAGGTGACCGCCTTTTTCAACCTTCTTTCTCTATTCTTCCCATGTTCTTTTTCTGGATTTAAATTGTATCACATTAGCATATGACCTTACCACGAGAGAGACTACTTAGGACTATCGAGATCGTTTATGATAGGGAAAAACTACATAGATCATGCCAAAGTCTTCGAGACTAAATACGGGAATTTAATATTCCTTAGACCAAATTCTAGATGTCTCAAATGGTTATGTCGCGATTTGCAAGAATGAACAAAAGGAGAAACCATGAATTACAAGTGAGCAGGGATTTTTTTAAATCGATAAATTGAATACAGTTTCCCCAAAAGTACTCTGTCGAGGAATAAGCCGAGGGGTGGTGGGAGTTTTCCCCGACTCTTATATATATATATATATATATATATATATATATATTTATATCCTATTATTCCGAATGCGGAGTAATCGTCGTACTACTCCTTATACTTCGTTGGCCAATGCCTTGAATGGGTTTATTGACTAAGAGTGCTTAAAGATGGCTACGGAGGGATTGAATGAACTTTGCCAGCAAGCGACCCAAAGGAAGTTAAATACACAACAATATGAAAATAAAGTTTTAATGAACACTAAATAAGAAAACATATATATATATATATATATATAATGTGCTTTGAGAGATAAATTAATAAGTGAATCTGGGATATCTCACTGGGCTTGTAAATAACTATTCACTATGTAAATCCCTATACACTTGTAATGTTGGTAAGATTCGCGGTGAAGTTGGGGAATGTAAAAAGGAAGGGTTATCTTGGAACCTGATGTTCGGGTGGCGCTGGTGAGTAAAGGTCGTGAGATAAAGGGTGGAAACTATGAGGTAGGTTCTCCAGGGACCGACCTGATCCCACAATTCATTTACGATTCTGCTGGAAGAAGGCGTTGATGGGAGCTTATTGTTAAAGAGGGCCCTACGCTCATGAATTTCGAGGAATCTTTTGGTGCCTCTGTGAAGGACGGGGGGTGGAGGGGGAAGTGACCTATCGAGGCGTAGGGTCACGGAGAAAAGCCGAAATGTAGTTGTCTCGCTTAGGGAAACAGAGTGAGGCAGTTTGTAGCTTTGGCTCTGAAAACGTGAGTACGAGCCTGGGTCTGCATAGACTCGCAGACCAACGGGGTGAGGAGCCTCCCTAACTGGGACCGATCTCCTCTCTAAAGACTTGGTGCTTCAACGATTTACCACTACACTGAGATAGATGGCAATTCCTGCCCCGCCAGACGCTGTACAAGCTCTACTACCGAGGCTTAAAAGAATATATCTTTTATACTCTAAACTCGGGAGAGGTTCACATGGCTCCGGAAGTAGATTTGTTATCAAGCGCCTCTCTTCTGGTGAGAGAGGCTTGATTATCTCCTCCCTCTCGTCCTTTGATAACTTCCGGGAACCACCGGAAGCCAAGATTGGCTCACATCTATCGATAACCAGTCGAGGAAGGACCACGGTGGTTATCTAAAATGGTCGGCGTGCGTGTTCTTTCGGTGGGAGACCATCAGACATCGGGCCGAAAGGGAAAAGTTTGATAACTGGCCCGCCTGGAAGGGAGGTGGGGAAATGTGGGTCTATTATGTTATTCTGTTACATCCCTATTCGTCCTGAGGGGACATTATTCTGAAGTGGAACGAGGGATAATGTCACAAGATATAACCTACTCGCAGTTACAATCCATAGCGAGAATGAGATCCCAGAAAACATACATACGCAAAACACACAAAAAGAAATTAACATAATAAAATGGCACTATTTCGTGACCAGGTCTTAGAAATTACATATAATAATAAAAAAAGAACATACATATATACAGAATGAAAAAAATATAAATGGCCGGACAGTTCCGGTTAGTCGCTACAACTACGGCCTCCGTATATCGGATTGCGTGATAAATTATTAGCATGACTTTATCCGTTCCTTTTACGTAAGATACATTGTATTGGTATTCTGACAATAAAGGGACCATCACATAAGTCTGCCGTTCTGACTTTTGCAATTATTTAAGTAGGCTAGTGTCCTATGGTCCGTTTCGACAGTAAAAGGTCTACCAAACAAGAACATCCTAAATTTTTGAATGCCATAAATGATTGCTAAAGCTTCAAGTTCTATAGTAGCGTATGCTCTTTGGCGAACCAACAGCTTCCGGTTCCTGTATGCCACTGGAAATGGGGATCCTTCTTCCTTATATTGTAATAAAACGCACCCAATGCCAAGATTAGAGGCATCAGTTCGGATGCCAAATTTTTGGGGAGATTGGGCAAACGGAGGATAGGAGCGGAGACCAATTTTTTCTTTAGCTCGCCAAAACGCGCAGTCGCGGTGGGATTCCATAGGATGGGGTCTGGTGCGGCCTTTTTAAGAAGGTCATTAACGGCTGACGCTATGGAAGGGAATTGGGGATGAACCGCATATAAAAGGAGACGGAGCCAAGAAACGAACCAAGCTGTTTCTTGATTATAGGGCGTGGCATGTCTTCTATTGCCTTAGCTTTGTCCTTAAGGGGGGGCTAATTGTCCCTCTCCTACTTTGAACCCTAAGTAAGAGATAGTACTATGAGCAAAGTAGCACTTGGACGGCTTGATTGTGAATCCGTGGATCCTAAGCCGGTTTAGGAGTGGGCGGAAGGATTGAAGGTGCTCCTCCCAGGTGAGTGTGGCAACGTATACGTTGTCAAAGTAGAAAGAGAGATTGCTCAATCAACCCATCTACAATTTTTCGCATCATCTGGTTATAGTTACTACAGGCAGTAACTATACCAAAAGGGAGACGCGTGAATTCCATTAACCCTTTTTGGGTGGGAAATGCGGTAAACTTCCTCACGGATTTTCGAAGCGGGATTTCATAGTAGGCTTGGCACGAGTCTATTTCAGAAATGTACTTGGCCTTCTCAAATAAGTGCAGGTTATGGTCGATAAAAGGGATGGGTTCGGCATTGAATACCGTGACAGCATTTAACTTTCTAAAATCTACCCACATACGAAAAGATTGATCCGGTTTACGTACCATCACTATCGGGGAACAATAATCCGACAAAGAGGGTTAAATTATTCCTAATTTAAGGAGGTTCTCGACTTCTTCGTTGAAGGCCTTGCGAAGGTGGATTGGAAGAGGGTAGGGTTTACTCCTAATTGAATCCGTCGTGGTGAGAGAGATCATGCTAAAATTGTGTAGAGCATCCTGGAGACTCCGAGATTATGTCTGGGTATTCCTTCAGCAGCGAGACAATCTGAGATGTCTCCATGGAACCGAGGTGAGGATTCACGTCAACTGCGGTGGCCAGGTCTTCATGGGCAAAAGGGAAGAAAGGCACATACGGCAAAGGATAAATCTTTATCTGCCTCGACGCATATTGTCTGAATAATACTTAATGGGTTCCAAGGGAAGGATGCCTTCATTGTACCTTCTTTGTCGAAGACAATAATATTGTTAACACAAGCTCGCCAGTGATATCTTTTTAACATGTTGAGTGGAACAACTCATTGCCAGAGGACGACTGAATGACATAATCCAGGGGCCCTCTAGCTTCTATGACCGGGAACGGTCCTTTCCATTGGGATAGCAGGTTGTTGGTGCCCGTGCGGAGTAAAAGCAGAACTTCATCGCCTGGTTTCAATTTTCGGGCCTTAGATTTAATATCAAAATATGTTCGATACTTCTCTAGATTAATCTCGGAATTTTGCACGGTAACCTCTGAGCATTTTTCCAGCCTGTCACGCAACTCCAGAACATACGAGTAGGAGGTTTTAGTTTCTCATCCAATCCAAAGTTTGTGAGGAGCTCCTTGAAAATGCTCTGTGGACCTCGGACATTGCGATCATAGAGAAGCTCGAATGGCGAGAATCCCAGAGTTCAGTGTGGAATCTCCCTACACGCAAATAAAGCTACTAACAGGTACCGGTGCCATTCCTGGGGCTGGTCGTGGCACAGTTTTTTAAGCACGCTTTTCAAGGTAGCGTTTAAATTCTCGCACATACCGTTTGCAGAGGGGTAAAAGGGCGTGGTGAAAATGGGCCTAATTTGGAGCAACTTACTCACATGCGCCATCAATTCGGACGTAAATTGCCGCCACTGTCAGAAAGGACCTCTTTAGGGATGCCTACCCGTGAAAAAATAGGGATTAATGCTTCGGCACACGAGATGCTATCAATTTTTTTGAGAGCAATTGCTTCGGGGAACCGGGTGGCCCAATCGACGGGGGTGAAAACATATGAGTGTCCCTCGGTGGAAGGGGGATGTATCGGTCCAATAAGATCGATGGCAACTCTGAAAAATGTCTCTGATATAACTGGAGTCTTCTGAAGGGATCCCGGTTGTACTCGTCCTTTGGCGGTGACCTTTTGACATATATTACAGGTCCTGCAAAACTCTGCGATTTCCTTGGCTGCACCTGGTACTCCAAAAATCTTAAATACGCGTTGTGAGGTCTTATTATGGCTGAAGTGTCCTGCAAACACACTTTCGTGTGCTATTTAAAAAATCTTCGCAACGTAGGCCTTAGGCACGCAAAGGGCCTTGAACGGGGAGCCTACTGGATTTGGGAAAGTACGAAATAACAAAGCGTCTTCTATCACATACCTCACTTTTCGGTCTCCACGAACCGATTCTTTCTCTCCCCGTTTGTTTTTTCCCCATAAGGGTTGGAGGAAAAAGCAGTCCTTTTGGGCACTGATGAATTGGGCGTTATCCAGTCCCTCGTAATCGGGGGTGCAAGGGGGCTTGAGAGACGTGGTGTGGCAAGCGTCTCTATCAGCCTGAGCCCGGGTGACGACAGCTTGCGACACAAGAGTTAGGGAGAGCTGCGCGCTCTGGTCAACCAACACTACACAAAACTTAATCGGCGCAGCTACGACTTCAGTCCACCCCGTAAAATATCGGCATTTTACGTGACAACGGACCACTGGGAATTCATTAGCTCTTCCCCAAGAAATCGTGTACGACAGCGAATTTCTTAGGTTCTGAGTCCACGGGAGGAAGCAGCTTGTCCGATACCACTATACACGTACACCCTGTATCTCTCACTACAGTGAATACTCTACATCGATTAATGGATCCGGACTCGAATTTGAACCCACCAAAAGAACTGTTATTAAAAAGAAAGTTCACCTGGTGCTCCTGAGAGGTCGACGAAGATGGCAGAGGCGCAGGCGCGGTAGGCTGTTTGGCAGCGAGAGTTGCGGAGACTTGGTGGATCTTTTGTCCACAGGCAATGCGAAAGCGGGAGTTTTGTAGACAATGAGATTTGTAGTGAGCAGGGGTTCTGCAAGAGAAGCATACAATGGAGTTACTCCGGTAGGGGTTACTCGACGGAGCATTAAAAATTGTGAGTTTCACCTCTTCTTGCTTTTTATGGTGGTTACCTTTGGGTTTAAAGGGGCCTGTGACTTTTACTTAATGTGGAGATTTTCTCTGTTGTGATTGTCCTTGGTTCTTAGGGGACGGAGAAAGGATCTTCTTTTGCTCCTTATGATAGAACTGATGATTTGTGGCGTAGAGATCCGCTTCTTCGAGGCACTCGTTAATGGAAGAGGAAAGCCTATCTTGCACAAATGTACAGATTTCTGTAGGGAGGGTGTGAATTAGCTGGTCCTTTAAAACAAAAATCAAGCAGTGAATCGTAGTCGCCACCGACTTTAGCCGAGTCCAACCAAAATTGGTGGTTTTTCTTTAGGATGAACCAGAACTGTCGATACGTCTGTCCTGGCTGGATTCTATCCGATCGAATTTTTCGTCTGTAGCACTCGGGGTTTAAATTAATCGCGGATAAGAGTTCCGCTATAAGATATGAATAATCTACTGTAGCTTCTGTTTGGAGGGCAACGAAGATTTCTCTTAGACGAGAGTTGTGCAACGGGAGCAGGTGGCCTAATCCTTAAGATTCAATGCCCCACCTATTGACTTCGAAGATCTTTTCAAAATGGGTTAAGTAAGTGCAAAAGTCCTTCCTCTCGATTACCATAAGGGAAGGGCTTTAATACGGGTGCCTGAGGTTGATGACTTCTGGACCCGATGGAACTGACTTCTACTTGATCTCTACTTAACTTACGCTCGTCTTGTCGAATTTGTTCCCTGTCTTCTCTCTCTCTTTCTCTCTCTCCTATTTCTTCTTGTCTTCGCCTCTCTTCTTCTTGTTTTGGCCTCCCTTTTCTTGTCTTCATTGTTCTTTACTTTTTCCTCACGTTCATTCCTTTGTTCGTTTTGAACATATTCGATCAATTCCTTGCCCGAAAGGCCCAAAACTTGTCCCTGATTATGGAACATCTCAAATGAGGAGGAAGACATCTTGGATACGCTGTCGGATCCGCTGATTCACGAAAGAGCTTTACGACTTACCCCAGATTATACGGTGGTGACAAATAATATAAAAAATAATAAAAAAATAAAGAAAATACAAATAGTTACTATGCTGGGTCAGTTGCTGCGAGCAAGGGTTATCGAGGGTGACCTAACCCCTTTTATATTGTATACCGATAATACAAAAAAAAACAAAATTAAAAGGACGCGGGGTCAATTCTTATTTCACCAACAAAATTTAAAATGTCCTATTATTTCTTATATCTAACCTTGGGCGCTTGGCAATTAGAAATGGGAAATTTCAAAATTGACGGGTTCGAAACAAACCGCACACCTAATGACACCAAAATTAAATATGATATAATATATATACTATATGTCGAAGAATAGGCCGAGGGGTGGTTGGAGTTTTCCCCGACCTATAAATATATATATATATATATATATATATATATATATATATATATATATATATATCCTATTATCCAGAATGCGGAGAAGTCGTCGTACTACTCCTTATACTTCGTTCGTCCCCTGCCCTGAATGGGTATATTGACTCAGAGTGCTTAGAGTTTGGCTACGGAGGGATTGGAATGAACTTTGCCAGCAAGCGACCCAAAGGAAGTTAGATACACAACAATATGAAAATAAAGTTTTAATGAACACTAAATAAGAAAACATATATATATATATATATATATATATATATATATATATATATATATATATAAATAAGGTGCTTTGAGAGATAAATTAATAAGTGAATCTCAGATATCTCACTTGGCTTGTAAATAACTATTCACTATGTAAATCCCTATACACTTGTAATGTTGGTAAGCTTTGCGATGAAGTTGGGGAATGTGAAAGGGAAGGGTTACCTTGGAACCTGATGTTCGGGTGGCGCTGGTGAGTAAAGGTCGTGGGATAAAGGGTGGAAACTATGAGGTAGGTTCTCCAGGGACCGACCTGATCCCACAATTCAGTTACGATTCTGCTGGAAGAAGGCGGTGACGGGAGCTTCTTGTTAAAGAGGGCCCCACGCTCGTGAACTCTGAGGAATCTTTGGTGCCTCTGTGAGGGGAGGAGGGGGGGACCCATCGACGCGTAGGGTCACGGAGAAAAGCCAAGATGTAGTTTTCTCGGTTAGGGAACCAGAGTGAGGCCGTTTATTGCTTCGGCTCTGAAAACGTGAGTACGAGCCTGGGTCCACACTCACTTGCAGAACAACGGGGTAAAGACCCTCCCTAACTGGGACCGATCTTCTCTCTAAAGACTTGGTGCTTTGATGATTTACCACTACACCGAGATAGATGGAAATTCCTGCCCCGCCAGACGCTGTGCAAGCTCTACTACCGAGGCTTAAAAGAATTCATCTTTTATACTCTAAACTCGGGAGAGGTTCACATGGCTCCGGAAGTAGATTTGTTATCAAGCGCCTCTCTTCTGGTGAGAGAGGCTTGATTATCTCTTCCATTCAGTTCTTTGCAAACTTCCGGAAACCACCGGAAGCCAAGATCGGCTCACATCTATCGATAACCAGTCGAGGAAGGAACGCGGTGGTCCAGCTAAAATGGTCGGTGGGTTCTTCTGGCTGGAGACCATCAGATATCGGGCCGGAAGGGGTAGGTTTGATAACCGGCCCGCCCGTAAGGGAGGTGGGGAAATGTGGGTGCCTTATGCTATTCTCCTACATACTCATATAAGGAAACACAATCCTCCGGGGATTAGATCCCTGGCTACGATCTCATATTACTGACGAGATAAACATGAAATTGAAAGAAACCACCCCTGGATCCAAGGTATGGAAGTAATTAAATTAAAATCTTATACTCGTGTATTTAAGATAATCCTAGAGAGATTCAAATTGCATGTGATGGTACTGAAGTGGGATTACTTAAATTTCATTTCAATGTGAAAGTGTGTTTCCATTTTTGCTATCGTATGTAAGGAAGAACATGCAACGGAGGTTTAACCTCAGGAAAACAGCTGCTGTGGTTTGAAGGCTCTGCTGGTAGACATGTTTTACCTAGTTGCAAAATTGATTTTAAATGCCTAAATTGTGGTGGCTGTCATTGCGTGTGATTATTTGTACCTTGTCCATTAAAATTAAACTAATAACTAGAAGACCGAAAAGCGCCCGCCTTAAAGGAAGAAAGAGACTTAATTATACGAAAGTTGCCACTGCAGCCGTCACTGTATCTGATCGACAGAAGTCGTGCCCCAACAAAGAAAACTGAAACTCTAAAAAAGTGACTTGGGTATATTATGCCCATATTATAAACCTCACTAGTCCCAGCATTTATTTATAGGTACGGAACGATATAGCGGTGAAGAATGTGATGCCCAGGAAGTAGTTCTCTGAGCACCAAAACTTAGGAAAGGTTTTGTTTATTCAATTTCAGTTCCCTAGAAGTGTACTTCACCTAGGACTTTAAACCATAATAGGGTCGTGTAAGAAAAGGCATTGGGATAAAAGTAAAGTCACTATTTGTTCCTGTCCCCAAAGTGAGACAAAAACTCCTACTAATGTAACAGATGTCGAAATGGAATACTCATGAATTTAAGGAAAAACTGACTAAATTTTACACCTCCCAACGATAGAAATAACGGAAATCACAGTGCATCAAATAAGAGAGATACAAAAAGGAATAAAAAGTCAATGTCCTCGAATTTTAAGTATAAGTTGCTCTCCTTTAAAACAGGATTTACCTCTTCTTAGAAGCTTTCTCAATGTGACTTCGCAAAGAAAAGATTCATCTGCTCCTAAAGGCCTGGCGAGTTAGGAAAAGAAAAGTCTCCTTTAGGTCGTTATATTTCCAAAATGAACTAAAAACTTATCAACCTATGTAATTTCTCTCGTCATTTAAAGCCACTAGATGAATGTCAATAGCTGCAAAAAAAGGGTAGCACTTGTAGCAATACTATCCGAAAAGTAGATCCTAACCTAGTCTTTATCACAGAACAAGGTATAAATACACATAAGGAACCATTCTCCAGATCATTTTGATAGTTCAGACTTTGCAGTAAAATCTGATTTTATGTATAACTTTCTACTACAGTTGAAAGAGTCCTATGTCGCGGCATCTGTAGAAACATCTATTGCGTCTTTTAGTAGCTACTACTGGGTATCAGGCTTCCATAAAAAAATATACCTGCCTCTTCATAAATTTCTTACTCTTCAGGCAAAATAGATCAGTATCTTTTGGTATTAACTTTGAGACACTTTGACTGGGAACATTGTAGTAAAAATGAGTCCACAAATCATTATTACTGTTCCTACAAACGTGCTACAAAAACTTAACATTATTCTTACTATAACAGTTTTCAGTTATATGTAATTGTTACACCGAACCTGGACCGGCCATTTCCAGCGACTAACAGTCTATCCTGGTGATTTTCTCATCCAGTCATATCCATATTCCTAATAGGGCTAAGAAATCTTATGCATAGGATGACTAGAAACTGTATGAAAGGCTTCTTATTACCAACGTTTTTGGCTCGCTTAAAGAAGCCATCCTGGAAGATATCAAATTAGAGTTAACCACAATAAAAGAGTTACTGAAGGCCATTGGCTTACACGCAGTATCTAGGATGACGTTTTAGGTCTTTCCAATACATGTTTGTTCCTTTGAAATGTTGAAGGACACAAATGAGAACCGATTAATATTCATAATGTTTCGAGAAGGAAACTTTAACAAAGAAATATGTAGACAGGTACTAGAGATCCAGGAAGTTTTGAATGAGCGAATATCTCAGAAGGAAAGTGAAACATAGGACAATATTATAAAAAATACTTGTCTTAGAAACCAATCCGAGGAGCTTTTGACAAATAAGTAGGAAGCTGAAAGATTGACTTCAATAAAACCATCATAATTGTCTCTGTAGGTGGAATTAAACTTTATACCACAAAAAAGATTGAAAGGGAATTTCGTGATCACTGATTTTAAGTATTCTCGCCAAGGCCCACATCTTTAATAACGTATAATAAGCTTGAGCAATGATAGAAAGACACGATGAAGATTATTTAAACTTTTAAGAGATTCCGTCCGACATCTCCAAGAATCTTTGATTCTTGGATGTTGTGATAAATAGAAAAATATCTTTAACCCGTAATCAAGTAAATCATCGGACAGACCGGAAAACCTTTGCCCAATCTATCCTTAAGACTGTAGTGGCAAACTATTTAAATACGTCATTTTCATCCCATTTCATTCATTCCTGGAAGCCAATAACTAACAAAATATCCAACATGGTTATCGACATGGCTGAGGCACAAGAAGCATTTAATTATGTTTGGTAAGAAGGCTTCAATTCCAAATATTACAACTGAATATCAATCCAATATATACATTATTATGTAATTATATATTAATAATATTTATTATACTCGCTGAATATTGAGATTGTCAAAGTCAGTTTGTACCAATTTATTTGTGTATTGATTATTTTTTATTATTGCTGCTGCTAGTTCGGTTCTTGTATTTTATATGCAACCATTCCTTTCAAAAATGAAATCAAATACCGAAGACATTATGAGTCAAAAACAATGCAAGTGCATAGTTGAAAGATTATTACTACATAAATTTCCCTCGAAAATTTACGCGAATAAAGCGAGTCTGATTCAAAGACAGATCTTTAACGGAAAAAAACAAAGAATTCTGCTTGAAAATTGAACTAATCGCAATATGAAAAGTCAAAGTGGATAACTGCTTGTTCTTGTTAGCAAATATTATACTGTTGGCCATGTTTGTTGTTAAACAATGAAATTGTTACATGGAGTTTATTTGGCTTCAACGATTTGAAATAATATGCAAAAGACAATTAAAAGACGATATTTCTTCTACTCGCATAACATTTGTTATAGATTTAACCAGATTCGGAAAATGTGACGGATTAAATTTCTATTAAACAACTAAGATGAGAGGAATGTGGAAATTCATAATGAAAAAGTGAAGGAGAATAAGGAGATTTTAAAACATTTAATAGACGTGTTCTTTCTTAGGGGAGCAGCTATTAAAGTTAATAGGCCTTGATGAATTAACAGATTCTGAAAACAAGGATAATTATGTTGAATTGATTTTTTATGTAAGAAATACGACCCTTTACCTGGGATGCATTTAGAAGAGTCAAGCGTAGTTTTCTGATGTTTCAAATAAAATTAAAAAAAATTGATTAATTGTGTGGGAAAAGTCCTTTAAGGGAAGATACAAATCTGATAGATGGGGAATCTTCATTTGCAGCTAATATTTTAAAAGAAACTACTGTATTAAAACTGTTTGGCAGAGTTCTTGTGTTGTGCACTACGTTTTATGTAGTAGAGTTTGCGAAAGATTTTTTAGTCTAAAATATAGTAGAAGAACTAAAAATTGGGCAATGGTCACTCAAACTTATTTATGATGCTGCAAGTGCTATGTGAAGCGAACTAAATGGATTACAAAAATTGTCAAAGAAAAATATCCCACTCCTTTTTTAATTCACTGTAAGGCTCATAGATTAAAATTAGTGCTGTCACAATCCGTTTCAAAAATAAAAGAAATGTGATATATTCTTTTTAAAGCTCAGGTCTTTTACATTTTTTTAGGCAAATTCAATTAAACACATGCATCTTTTAGATACTGAAATTAAAAACTGATTTCAAAAGGCCGCATTAACTCGCTGGAACCGTAATCACTCTTTGGTCTAGAATGTTCTCGAATACGATAAGCAGCTTACTGACTAATTTCAAATAATCATTGACAACTGCAGAAAATAGAACATTGGAAGCTACACTTATGCCCAAGAATAGCATTGCAACCTAGATGATTGTGAATTCAACATTTTGTTAAATTTTTCTAGCGATATTTTAAATTACACAAATTTATTATTTTATATTTGATAACAAAATGTTTCGCATATCCTACTGTATTTGCGAAGTAAATGAAAAAGTGAATGTATTAAAAATTAAATGAATGAATTTTATAAATTTTTATCCACTCTTAATGGCATTTATCCTTCTATCAAGCGAAAAGGAAATGATCTTATACAAGACCCCCAAAATACAAAAGAATATCTGACCAAATTATAGATTCGGTTTGCAAGCAAATTGAGGTGAGATTTCAAAATCTGAATCAATTAAATTTGGGGGAGCGTCATGATACAAGAAAACAAATAGAAAATAAAAATGTGTTCACGAAATAATCTCTAACATCAATCAAAAAGTTCTTTGTCTGCCAAAGGTTAAGGCAAGAACTTAAATTATTTTTAATGAAGATGAGCTGAAAGGGGTCACAGCAGATGAATTGCGGAACAGTGGACTAAATGTAGCTGCAGAGATATACGAGTTAACCGAGGCAGTTAAGAAATTGGGAGTATATATATATATATATATATATATATATATATATATATATATATATATATATATATATATATATATATATATATATATATATAAATTTATATATATATATATCGATGTCTTCCTCATGGCAAGAAGAAATAATAAAGGAGAAACTAAGCCCACCTGGGTTTCTGTGAGCTCCTCTACCCGGTCTCCAGTAACATATAAGTACGAGAAGAATGATAAATTTAGGAGACAGTTATACCTGACCTTTGCTCAAAAAGGCCTAGTCTCCAAGTGTGTATTTATAAACAATCAAGTCCAAAATTCAAACTGTCGATCTGGTATTACGCTCTTCCCAGAGCGACACGACGCCAAAGCACGGCGGAATTGATACACACTTCTGTCGAATCAATGAGATCCAATTTACCTAATTTCAAAATGTCGAGGATGAGAAATAACAGACGCCCAAATGGCAGACCATCCCCGTATCTCAACTTGCGATTCCCTTCCACCTTCCATTACCCCGCGGGAGTAATTCGAGTATAAAACTGTTCGGCAGGAGAAAAAGAGGACTTTTTCGTTTTCGTCACGAGATCGATAAGAACTTGCCGGGATAGAGTTCCTCAGCAAGTTAAGAAGGACTTTCATTTTCTTGGGCAATACCAGATTGCACCAAGTATAATCAGCACAGTTCGATAAACAAAGATCAACAAGTGATCTTACCCTATCACAGTTTGACAACCCCAAACTAGATAGATTTCTCACCCAAAAGGGAAGCTCTATAAGCTAAACCAAATCGCTAGAAAATCAGACAGCCATCTTCTGAGAAAACATTTTCAAGGTCATAAACTCGCGACCCATCGTCTGCTCAATCGTTGTTTGTTTTGATTCCTGATTCACCTACGCCGACTCGAAATTCCGTGTGACGTCACTCCTCGTTCGAAGTAACGCCATCTATTAAGAAGCAAATAAACTACACTCACGACGCCTCTCCGGACCAGATTCAAGTGAAGGTATTTCGTTTGGATGCTCTGGATAAAATACCTTATGAAAGTAATCAATTCTATCGTTATGTCCCCGTGCCTTTAATGTAAAGTATTTTAAAGTATGTACAGTAAAAGTTCCTTTTGGTTGAAGAGTTTAATTTATCCTTGATCGAGTTGCGTTGGCAGTATTTAGTATATTAAAGAGAGAACTCCCCTTTATATTCATTCAATAGAATAAAGATAAGAAAAGCGCTCTTAGAGACCGATCCTGTAGCGATCACTGGAAGTACGAACGTACGACTCATTTTTATTAATCATAATAATAAATAAAGTTATAATCTCGGCTAACCCACGACAGTATCTTTACCGACACTAACAATATTACGTGAAATAACTTTGATCTTAACAGCAACAAGTGCTTCAGTTGAGGGATCCTTTTTGTACCCAAGCAGAATTCATTATTACAAAAGAAATGCGCAAGGATAAGAAGGATTACGCAGTTTGGCTCAAATAGCAATCTAAAAGGCTCTTTTGAAAAGCATTACGAATGACATTCCGATGAAAAAATTCTAAACCTTTTTAATAAAATGAAATGAGAATTAAATTAACTTTCAAATTAAATAGGTATGATTTTGTTTTATTAATTATCACCCCAATTCACTTTTTAGTAAATCGATTGTATATTTATTTCTAAATTTTATCTTACACATATGTAATTAATAATTTTCCTGATATTGATACTGCACGCCATTGATATATATATATATATATATATATATATATATATATATATATATATATATATATATATACACATAAAGGGTGTTCCAATAACTTGCACCGATTTTTAATGTCTATTAAGTTTAAGCGTATAATGATTTTTCTCTTTTATTTCAGATTTAACAACTTAGGTCGTTGGCAATTTCAACCATGGAAAGATTAACAATCAAATAACGTGTTAAAGTAATCGAAGCCTATTACGAAAATGGACTTTCAAACAGAAACGCATTTCGGGCACTTCACAATTTTTTTGGTCAACATAATCGACCACCTGAGAATGCAATTGTGAAAATTGTTCGTAAATTCAAACAAACGAGATGGGTGGTAGATATGAAAACGCCATTGCGTGCTCGTTTATATCATTCAGCTGAAAACATTGCTGCAGTGCGCGAGAATGTGGCCGAAGATCCAGATCGAAGATCATCGCGCGCAGGAATTGAACCTCTCCACAACAACGTTACATCGAATTTTGACAAAAGATTTGTCTCTCCACGCTTAAAAAATTCAATTGACACAAGAACTGAAGACTGCTGACCATTTGAAGTAGCGTACATTCGTTAATTTGGTGCACGAGCAAAGACAAGCCCATGATGATTTTTCACAAAAAAATCATCTCTAGTGATGAAGCCCATTTTCATCTTGGTGGATTCGTTAATAAGCAGAATTATCGCATTTGGGCTGCTGAAAATCATAGGAAGATTGTTGAAAAGCCAGTGCATCCACAAAAGGTCACTGTTTGTTGTGCATTTTTTGCTAGCGGAATCTTGATTGGGCGGTATTTCTTCGAAAATGATGCCGGGAATTCTGTTAAGGTGACAGGCGAGCGATACGTGCCATGATAACCAACTTTTTATGACCTAAATTGAATTCTATTGATGTCTAAGATTTGTGGTTTCAACATGACGGCGCCACATGCCACTCAGCCAATGCAACAATGGCTTTATTGAATGAGAAGTTCCCAGGTCGCATCATCTCTCTAAACAGCGAGGTCAATAGGCCACCACGATCGTGTGACTTGCCGCCTTTAGATTTCTTCCTTTGGGTTCATCTCAAGGAGCAACTATGCAGAGACGTCATCAAAAATTTTGACCATCGAGTGGAGGTGTGCCGCTGAAGCCTTGGCGGACATTTAGGCGATATTATTTTTCACACATAATTTTCCTGAAGTCAATAAATGTTGGCTAACTTCGATCCGTCTTAATGGAACACCCTTATATATATATATATATATATATATATATATATATATATATATATATATATATATATATATATATATATATATATATATATATATATACAAGGTGTCCCAGAAAATATTTAACCGTACTTTGAATTAGTATAACTCAAAACCTATTAGAGATTTTTGAGTCCTGCAAAATAAAACAAATTTAGCAACTATTTATCTGTCGATTCTGGAAATTTCATTAAATTCCCTTTTTACAATATTGATACACTAATGGGTTTAGTGGAGGCGATCAAAATTATGTTTGCGCAAAGAAGTAAAATAAGGAAACTTCGAAGTTTAAAATCAACAAATATATTTAAATCCCTTTTTAACAAAAAAACCCTCTTCATATGAGGAATACAAATTCATCTTTTAATTTTCTAAGCACCATTACCTTCCACATGTCCTCCATTTCTTTCCGAGCACAGTTGCGCCTTTGTTCGCATTGATCGAACAACTTTTAGGATTAACTTGTGATTTTCCTTAAGTCTATTGACTCCACGTGTGATGCTATCTCTTAACTGTTTGAGGCTTTGTGTTGAAGTAGAATACACTTTATTCTTTAAATATCGCCATAAGAAATAATCGCACGGGGTTAAGTCAGGGGATCTTGGGGGCCATTCAATTGCATGATTTAGCGCGCCAATGCGGTTGTCAAACGTTTCTCTTAGTTTTTTTCTTACAGCAAGCTGAATATAAGCTGGTGCGCCGTCCTGGATCTACCAAAGTCCATTGAATTAATTGACATAAATCTGGCGGAGTTCCCGGAAGATCCTTTCGTTGATCATGCTCAGGTAGGCAGCACCATTCAAGTTATTCTCGTAAAACAATGGGACAACAAGATAGCCATTCCCGCATATTCCGATCCACAGAGACACTTTCTGCTGACAAATACGTGCGTCAAAGTTGAATGCTGTGGGAGAGAGGGGGGTAGCGGTGCATATTGCCGAATATTATGGCTAATTACCTTTCCATTCATGAAAAAGGCTGCCTCGTCACCAATCACAATGTTTCCAAGAAACGAGCAGGTTTATGGAGAACCAATTCGACAAATTGTCTACGACGAGGAACATCAGTTTCTTGAAGCTGGTTCTTGCATGCATCTTATAGATATGCCATTTTAAGTCATGTTTATTAATGTGGTTAAATGATAACTTTAACAATTGTAACCCATGCTTTCTGACTGATACATATGGATTTTGAAGAAGCGTCATCTGAACGTTTCGATATTTTTTGTTGTTCTTATGGTTCTCATATGACCCAAACGACCTTTATTTAAATTTAAGCATGTTCCTTCATGTTGGTATTTGCGAACATTTTTCCAAATTGTGGGCTTGCTTGTTGGGTGCCTACCTGGGAAACATGGTTTAAATGAATCTTGTACTTGTTTAATCCTGCCAGTCTTAATAAAGTTTGTGACTACAAATCCGCGTTGATCTTTTGTTAACTGCATGATTAAAAAGGTTCTATGGAAGTAAACCTTTACCCAGAAACGCTTTGATTTGCTTAGTAAGCAATAATGACGAGACCATACCACAGCGTGGCTGAAAAACCACTGTAAAATGGCCTAGGCTTTGCTTGAAGAATGGCACAGTGGCCTAGGCTACCTAGGCTCCCTACGCTTCTCTTGAAAGTGCACGGTGGCCAAGCATTCCTAGGCTTCGTTTCATTATTTTACCTCCTCGGGCAAACATATTTTTGATAGCATCCACTAAACCAATTAGTGTATCAACATTAGAATAGGGAATTTAATGAAATTTCCAGAATCGACAGATAAATAGTTGTTAAATAAAACACTTTTGCAGGACCCCCAAATCTCTAATAGTGTTTGAGTTATACTAATTCAAAGTACGGTTAACTTTTTTCTGGGACACCCGGTATATATATCAAGTTGAGTCCTAAGTAATTTCTTCTTAATTGAAGCAATATGTAAGGGTGCATTTCGAACTTCGAGTGTTTGGATGTTAACCGTAAGTTCAGCACTAAATAAGTGTGCATCATAATTTAAACTAAAATATCATCCCCTAAAATGAAGTGACTAAAAGTGCATATTCAACCTGTGATGTTTTGGTAGTTTAAGAATAACAAAAATGCTCTAAAAGCAACAAAGAAAATTTGTATTTCCAAATTACACAAAAGGAGGACATTGGATATGCGAATATGCGAAAGGAGCACAAAGGACCAAAGGTAGGACACCACCACAGCCGGTACAATGGCCTGATATTATATATCAGGCCATCAGGCCATATTGATATAATATAATGTCACACCACGACATATATATATATATATATATATATATATATATATATATATATATATATATATATATATATATATATATATATATATATATATATTTTTATATATATATATATATATATATATATATATATATATATATATATATATATATATATATATATGTCGTGGTGTGACATTATATTATATCAATACCATATTATATATTTGGGGAAGGGACTAATAACTTAAAGGCGAACCGACAAAGCGGCGGAACGCCACGAGTTTCGACGCGCGGAGCAGCGAGAATAGAGTGCAAAACGAGGTCAGGTAAAATTTGGGCAATGGCACAGCTCAAGGTTATTTAAAGCGGCATGCAAAAAAATATAATTTTATTCACATAAAATAAGAGAATCAATGGGCAAAATTATATTCGTAAATGAAGGGGGAAATTGCAGAGTTATGCATCAGACTCTGAAGTTAGAAATTAATGCGTTACAGAAGGAGACTATTCCAATGGGGAGGATTAACTCAAATGGGAGGCTGAAGGGAGGGAAGGGTTGGCTTACGGAGGATTCCGAGTCAGACGTCAGGTTAAGGTTTCATGGATGTCTTCTGCAGGCAATAAACGTGAGGGCGAGGGCACTCGGAGCTTCCGAACGGGAAGTTGACGTGATGATCGGTGCTCCAAGGGGGGGGGGGTAACTTCCTGTCCAGGGAAGAGTATTTCAGTCACCCGAAGACGAGGAGGGAGCGAGGAGGGCTTCTACAGGAGTTGATGAGTGGAGTCGGAAAAATCGCTCGGTAGCGACCGTCAAATGGAAATACCTCACTGGCTGGGCTAATTCCAATGACACGAAAAGTTCAGCCGTCACTTTGCTTCGTTGTTAAGCACCTGAATTGGAACTAGGGGAAATGCTTCTTGGATCCTGGTGGGACTCCTCAACTCTGTTTCTCCCACCTGGAAGACGAGCCGTATATATCCGAGGCTCCACTCTCGAAAGGCCTCAAACATTCATGCCCAGGCTATTCTAACCCGCGAAAAGGTGGTCAAGGGTGGACGCGGTTTGAGGCTACCGCTTGTGGATGCGGGGTGAGGCTTACCAATTTAAGGCAATCGAAATTCTAGAATTTTCTTTAACGCATGGACGTCACTTTCGTGCTGGAAAAGAAATTCCACCACAATATGCGAATTTTGTTGAAGACCATTGTGTATTTTGACTTAATTCATTTCCTCTGGCAACTTTCTCTTATTCTAACTATCTTTTTTATTCCATCTTGTAGATGGTCAATCGCTTGTCCAGTATTCATCTCTTTTTTAAATGAATGTGTTTGGTAAAAAAACAACTAAATTTCTAACTTTCAATCTTATTCGATCATCTTCGGAGCGTTTTGAAATGTTCTTGCCTCCTTTACCGATGTAATGAGTGGAGTGAGGTTCTTACAGAATGAAAGAAAAATATTTTTTAGGGGTATTTATTCCGCCTTGGTTAAACGTAACGTTAGAGGAAATGGGCTACACCTGTGAGTAGAATTTTAAAATAGTTTTAATGTGCGATTCCAGCTTGTCGCTTGACTCTTGATGGCCGGCTTATCTTCATTTATTAATATGGCTTCTAAGATGTTTAGCCTCGCTTTATTGACCTCTTTTCTTTTAAGAATGGTATTATCAACGAGCATCTCTCTCGTTAGGTTAATATTATGGGCACTCGCCATATGATTCTTAGGCTCTCCGCTTTGTAGATGCATGGTTAAACGTCTCTAAAGTGTAGTGGTTGTCATGCCAATATTTTTTGAGTTATTATAAAGCTTTTAGTCTTTATCGGGGCAGATGAACTCGTAAATTATGTTGGTTGACTTGAGATTTGAGGAGTTTTGGCAGGTGTTGTTTTTCATCAGGAGATTGCTTGCTTTTGTTGTATTATAATGAATGATGAGTTGGATTTTATCCGTTTGACTTTTAACCGTCATGTTTTTTCATCTATTTTATAGGCCGTGGGCATCTGTTTTCTGTAATAAACTTTGATGTTGTTGACTTCTCTCTGATTACTTTCAGTTTTTAATGGTTATTTTAAAATGATTGGAGTTGTTTGTCAATCATGCTGTTTAAGAAACCATTATTCACGAGTATTTCTTTTACTCGTGCAATCTCTTGGTGGAAAAGTTCCTAGGTGAAGCTGGCTATGGTAAAAGGATGAAAGAGGTCATAAATTGAAAATGATTATGCGAAGGAAAAACATCCAGCGGATAGGTCCGGATTTTCCGACCTATATCACCGTTCGGGCAGCAACAAAGCCCGACATAATCATGACAAGCGATGGCTTTCCCTTCAATTACCGTAGTGAGCCAGGCCCAACAGTCCCCAGTGACCACATAGCGATCTTGACAACCATTTCTCTCGCGCCAATCCAGCTTCCATTCCCTCTTCGCAAAAGCTACGCTTCGGCACACTGGGAACGCTACAAGTAAATCCTTGCTAGATTTGAACCAGCGGACCTAAACGGAACAAGGCTAAAGAGGATCGACAAGGAGCTGGAGAAGATAACTGCCCACATCATCGACGCGGATCGCGAGAGTGTACCGATGAAGAAGTACAAAACTCTCTGACAACCCAGATGGATCGAGGAAATGAGAGAGATCGCTAGAGTGTACCGATGAAGAAGTACAAAACTCTCCCACAACCCAGATGGATCGAGGAAATAAGAGAGATCGCTAGAGTGCACAGATAGGTGTATGAAAAAATTAGGAGAGAAGGTACAAATCGGGAAAGAAGCTCGCTGCTACGACGCCTGAGTGAAGACCTAAAGCAGGCTATTAACCAGAAACAGGCTGAGATCTAGAACAGCCTGATTGAGAAAGTAGACAGAGAGGTGAGACTCGATGTGTTCTGGCGACTTGTGAACAAGCTAAAAGATCTTACAAGTAGAGAAAAGACCCGGATTAAGGAGGGTGATGACTACTTGGAAGACCCGGCTGTTTTGGAAGAGAGATTCCGCAAGTTCTGGAAAGATGTCTTCATGATAACACCAGAAGACAATGCGGAATTCGACTAGGAATTCCAGGGCAAACTGATTGAAGATCTTAATCAGATTGTGCATCGCATGCTCCCACATGCCTATGTCGATGAAGAGAGGGTTTTGGCATACCATAGCCGACCAACTACACCTGAGGAGGTCATAGTAGTCATAAAAACCTTTAAACAAAAGGCACCAGGCTGGACCGGCATCACCAAAAATAACTTGGTGCATGCCGTCCGGCAGATCATTCAGGGAATCACGAGCACCTACAATGCTTCCCTCAATATGGGCTACTTCCCTAACGGTTTCAAGATGGCTAAAATCATCTTTATACATAAAGGGAGGAAGCCCGATCAACTGGTCGACTACAGGCCAATATCCTGCCTAGAGATTATAGGCAAAGTCTACGAAAAGCTTCTAGCCAACAGGTTACAAGACCAGCTGACCGAACTGGAAGCTCACAGCCCTCAGCAACACGGGTTCTGCCAGAGAAAGGGGACTGACACACTCCTTGCCCTTCTCACCGAAAGCTCGCCCGCTGTAAAGCTGAGAGGAAATAAGTAGACGTGGTGATGCGAGATGTACAAAAGGCCTTTGATAAGGTTTGACTAAGAGGTCTTCAATACAATATCTTAGGCTTCCAGCTGAATCCAATTCTGAAAAGAGCCCTCTGTGACTACATCATGCAGGGAAAGCACAAATTTTGATCGAGGGCTACAGAGGACCCGAGTTCGAACTTGAGGCGGTTGTTCCACAAGGTGGCTGTCTGAGTCCGCTGCTGTAACTTGTGTACACACTGGACTTACCTGATCGAGTAGGGGAGGACGTGATGTATCTGCAGTTTGCAGACGATATCACACAAATCATCCCCAGTTACTACAAACATGCTGGTTTCAAAGAAAGGCAGACAGTCATAGAAATCGATAACATCAGTCGATACGAACGAAAGTGGAAAATCAAGAGCAACAGCCGAAAGTTCCAGATGTTTCCAATAAACCGCCAAAAACGTGTTGATGTCTTAGTGGACGGTGAAGTATACCCGTACGGAAATGAAGGCAAAGTCCTAGGTCTGTACTTAACATCAAAAGGTTACAAAGTGCACATTAACAGCAGAATCTCCCTAGCCAAAATAGAGCTCGGAAAACTGTATAGATTTAAAAGCATTAGCTCCAAAATTTTTAAGAAGCTATACACTGCTCTGGTACGTTTGACCCTAGTGTACCCGGTAGTGGTCATGCAGGCAACATGTTCCACCTCTCTCAGACAAATGCAGAGAGTGCATAACAAAGCAGACCTGCTTATAGCTGGAGCACAAAGGATTGACCATATCCAACAAATAGATCTGCACGCAAGAGCAGGTCTGAATCTACTGAATATGGAACTCCAAAGGTTAGGAAGAAAGACATGGGACAAGATTGAAGATGAGATACTCCAGAACTTGAACCTCGACCTAGACATTCAGAGAGCAGTTAGGGGACGCGCCACCAGGCAAGCCCTATTCCCGAGTGGAAGAAACTGCTCCCGAGAAAACCAAATTGGAATATATACATAAACAAGAATAACACAACCATCTAACTGTAATAAATATTAAAGAAAAAGAGGCGAAGTGCCCACAACTAAAACAACCCAAACAAAATAAGAATCATAAATTGTTATTTAAAAAACAAAGATTATATATAGTAAACAAAAAACTGAAAGGCTCAAATGCCGCGACAGAGGAAAGATGGAAATTGATTTATTTAATTAAAAAAAGAAGTATAGATACGTTTATATCTGTGAATAGTATATATATATATATATATATATATATATATATATATATATATATATATATATATATATATATATATATGTAAAAAAAACAAGAAAAAAACCTAACTAAAAATAACAAATGGAAAGAATAGAAGACAAGATACAAGAAAAAAACCTGAGAGATGCCCTCTACAACAAGGCAAAACTTAAATTCTTTTTATCTAAATATACCTACCACACATTTTCTCTCTCATTACATCAATTTCAATTTTCTTTCACTGACTGCGAAAAACTCCTGGCATATATCTTCGAATTCGATAAGGGAGGAAATATTTGGGGAAAATGTTTTCACAAGACTCATCCGAGAATTTTAGGTGCTCGGCACACGGATATTGAGAAATCGAAATGCAGCTTACGCTACTTCCGCTTTCCAACACCTGACCTTTTGGAGAAGAAAGAAGATCATGGAATAACAAGAGAATTCCCCACATCGATCTTTACAGAAGAAACCTTCCTCTCCAACGCCATTTTTCCCTTCCGGGAGGACTTAAAAAACAGATATACTACCAGGTGGTCATAATTAACACTATGGATACCTAAACTAATCCCCCCGTCCGTTCTCGCCTTCTAAGGCGTAGCCGTGTGTACTGCCATTCATAACCTAGTTCGAACTATGTGCATCGTGGGACAAGGCATAATTCGAGGCGGTTGGGAAAGCAGGTTTATGGACTAGCCCACTGTGGAAAATTCCGTCAGAGGCACCTGTGACAAGAGGCGATGCTGCAACCTGATGGACCCGCAGTGATCATAGAGGGAGAAAAAACCGTCTCTATGTGAGCTGGAAGCAGTCTCGATACCCAAACCCCAGAAGAAGCGGCACCCCGGGTGGTGGTAGTTAATTCAATCACCACCCATCATCAAGTCCGTCATGAGTCATCCTTCTGGAGGGCCTCCCCGGGTCCATCATATAATTCATCCATCGTCTTCACCCAGGCAGATTAACTGGTTATGCTAAGGATTGTGGGGGCGGGGGGATCATTCTCATTTTTCATTTCAAATCTTTAACATATTTTTATCACAGGCAAATTAATAGGTACAAAGAAGAGAAATAAAACAACAAAGAAGGAGGCTTTAATGAGCCAAAATGAATGACCGTGAAGGAGCAAAGAGGGTGCCCCTCCGCACCCTTCCTGGCCGGGAGAAACCAACACGCAAATTGGCACTAAAGACTATTTACGCTGATATAAGGGTCATACTCCATAAACTAAAAGACCAGCACAACGGTTATGTGGCGCTATGCAACACAGAAAAGGACCTAGATCTCCTCTTGGCCGAAAACGCAGCCAAAAAGTTGGAAAAGATCGGACTCGCACCTCGGACCCCTCCAGACGCACAAACGAAAATATCTGTGATCTGCAGACGACTCAACCCCTGGCTCGGTGAGCACAATCCAAATCAAATCAAGGAAGAGCTAGAAAAACGTCAGGATTGGGCAAAGGTAGAGGAAATAATCAACTATAAAACAAAAATGGAGAAGAGCATAACCACGTCTTCAAAGTGGTATTTAGATCGACAGAAATGTCCAAAGATGCCTCGGAACATGGACTGCTGCCTTCTACACTAAAATCTCTTTCGACCAAATCGAGAGAGAGATATTTGTCTCCCTGCAAGTATGCTTTACATGCTACGCCCTCGATAATCACCCGCCCAATACTGCACTTACAAAGGGAATGCATGCTCCGCATGCGCAAGCCAAGACCAGAGGTGGGGCCAATGCAGGAGCACAGTAAAGAAATGCTCAAACTGTGGAAATGCCCACAGAACACTGGTTATGTCTTGCCCAATAATAAAGCAGCTCATACGGAATAAAAAATAAGCGAAGCGAAAGAAAGAAGAAAAACTACCTCCTACGCTGCAGCAATTGCAAATGGAAAACAAGCGACACCACCAACACAAACCACAACGGTAAATATAGAGGGAAACATGAGGTCAGAATTAATTCTCTGCATAATGCACGCACACTTAGTAAACATGGCGAAGCCAGGCTCATATACAAACGAACTAAACAACATGCTGGAAAAGAACGGGCTTAAAAAAATGTGGTTCCCGAAGAATCCTCTTTTGAGCGAGCTATACAGAATTAACATAACCCAAGAAGAGACTCCGAAAAATACGAGCCCGGAAAAAGACGAAGCCGGTATGGATGGCAATTCTGAAATAGAGTCCACCGACGAAGAAACCTCGAAGACAATACAAAAACCATAAACTCAATACCCACGATTTGAACATTAAAATTTACGGTTAACACGCATACCCGTTACCTAAACAAATTAAACAAAAAGAAATCGTGGACGGACTAGTTAAGGGAAAGTACAGGTGGAAATATGAGGCAGACGCCGATGAGACAGAGGATCACTATGCTTTAAAGGAAGGCATGATACATACGAGTATCATCCCTGAATCCGTCAAAACATCTCAAACGGCGAATTTTAGAAAAAATGAAATGGACGCACTCGTTCCCCAGGCCGCCTGGAAAAAACGAAGACAGGAAGAGACCATAACAAATAAATAAAAATGGATACGTACCAAA